>JAJMJI010000016.1:0-275579 GCA_030563505.1 Candidozyma konsanensis | reverse complement strand
CCCAGACATCCCTAAGAAAACCCAGACATCCCTAAGAAAACCCAGACATCCCTAAGTAAACCCAGACATCCCTAAGACCCCTAAAGAAAACCCAGACATCCCTAAGAAAACCCAGACATCCCTAAGTAAACCCAGACATCCCATTTAGGTCAAAAAAAATTCTTAACAAAAAAAAACCGACTATGTATTTGTCGAAGCCTTTCATCGCAATGGGAATGACCGCGAGCTTGTTGTGCTCTGCAAATGCTTATGTGGACAAGTCCTTTCTGCCTGAGGTAAATGAGAATATTATCCGTGACATCATTTGTACTTGCAACCAGCGTGCGGGTCTCGAGTGTTCCTTGTACGACTACTCACACACTGCAACCTTAGTTGATGCTAACATTGGTGACGATTATGACAATTCCAAGAAGAAGAAGTTATTTGACCATGAAACTTGCATGGAGGCCAGTGGCATTGATGACGTTATCTATGCATTTGCTAACTTTGAGACTGCGTTATCAGAAGAATCAAAAAAAGCGTTGAAGGGTGTAAAGGAGCGTGGTGAAGACGCCAACATCGCTAGTGTTATCAAGCGCCTGGAAATGCAGCGGTTAAAAAACTCTCTGAAGCTGTCAGCAAGAAGGTAAGGCGCAGAGTAGCACTTCGTTATCATGGACTTGTGGGTTGGTGGAGAGGAACTCTCGTGGATTGATGCCGTATTTTCACAGTCCCATTGAATTCCAAGTCGAGATTTTGGTAGCATAGTCGGTAAAGACTGCTTGTCTGAGGATGATGATTGTGTGCCACAGAGATGTATTATCTGTTACCTGAACCCTAGGACACTCATAATGGCTCCCCCAAGTCTTTCAAGACAGAGAACGACAAGTTTGCTTTTCTTTTTATTTTAAAAGCTGAAATATGTATATCCTTTTAATGATAAAGAAGCGTTGTTTTGGGTACTTCTTAATATGTCCTTTCAAGTCGATGCTGATCTATCACAAATGTATCATGTGCATCTCCATTACTGAAGCTCCATTTTTTTATTTTTTTTTTTTTTGCTTGATTCATCTGTTTAATATGGAATAAGTAAGCAAAAACCACAAAAATTATATAATATCGCGGGAACTTATTTTTTCTGGATTCTTATCTAAATGTTATTTTTCCCCAGCTTTTCTGCGCGATTGACCGTTTTCTGGAAAAGACAGCTTGATAAAATTCGGAGATTCAGCGAAAAAGCACAAAAAGTAGTTCTGACGAAAGCTCTCGGATTCATCGAAATCTGTGTCTACTTTTCGAATCCAATTTGGACTTTAGAGGTGCCGGTATTATACTGAAGTCTCCACAAATATCCTGTACTCTATAGCTAAATATGATCGTTTGAATCATCAACGTCACGACTCTTTGTAAGCATTAGAAAATCCAGCCGAAAATCTTTTCGTAAAACCACTTGAAATCCTTAGGATTCCCCTGTGCCTCTCTGTATGCCCTTTCCTCGGCGTCTTGAGCCTTGAAGTTTTCCTCCTCATAGTCGAAGTTCTCTTTAAAAGTAACCAAATCAACATCCTCGGATGGTATGAGCTTCGTCTTTTTCCAAAACTTCCAGCCAAAAAACATAATAATGAAAACTGGGAGCATGATGTACCCTGTGATGAATGTTTCATAGGGAAAATCGTTGCCCAAAAACACCGTGAAGTTTTTAGCAAGCATCACGAAACAACAGATTCCAAGGGCGAAGTAAGAGCCGAAGGGCTGGCAAGGCGAGCGGTAGTCCAAATCCTTCCTCTTCAAACCCTGTGCCTTCAAAGCTTTCATGAAGCGGATGTGGACAAAGAGAATACAAGCCCAGGCAATCAAACCAGCAAGCGAAACCACATTGACAAAATGGTCGAAGACCTCTGCGCCATTCGACGACGTAGTCATGAATCCCAATAAACAGAAGGCAAACGAAAGCGCAATTCCGTATAGTGGAACACCGTTTCCGTTGGTTTTTGAAAAGAGCCGTGGGGCATATCCTGCGATAGAAAGACCGTAGATCGTTCTCGATGCAATGTACATATCTGCTGTGGCAGCAGAAGTGACGAAGACCAAGATACATGCGTTGATTACGTGATCCAAGCCTGCTATCTTAGCGTTTGTAATTGCAATCACAAAAGGGGAGGCAGATGCAAGGCTTCCATCGGAACCCAAAAGCCTTTCGTCATCAAAAGGCACACACAAACCCAAGACTAACACGTTGAGAATGTAAAAAATGACAATCCGATAAAAAGTCAAGCGGATAGCTTTGGGAATGGCTTTTCTTGGTCTGGCACTCTCGGAGAAGGTAATACCAACTAATTCGCAGCCAATATAGGCAAACACACTGGAGACAAGCACAGAAATAAAAGACACAAAACGGCCCACATCGCCCTCAACAAGCAAACCTCGAGAAGAATCGGCATATTCTCTGAATGCACCGGGATTTTGCCAAAATCGGAATCCAAGTCTGTCTCCAGTAGGAGCTCCTCCCAATGCAATGACGAGTAACAATATAATTAGCCCAAGACAGGTGCATATTTTTACGACGGAAAACCAAAACTCAATCTCGCCAAAAAAACGGACACCAAGAATGTTGATGGTGGTAATCACGACCAAAAGCACAGCAATCCAGATTCCAGGATTGGCCCGATCTGTATCAACCCAGAACTCCATAGTCAAGGCACCTGCAACCAACTGGTTGGCCGGTACTAGCAAGAACATAAAAAGATACACCCAGCCACAGGCAAATCCAAGAGCCTCGTCAGCATATCTCCGGCAGTAACCTGCAAAACCGTCAGCCAAGGGAATGAATGTAGCGATCTCGCCCAAGGAACTCAAAACCATGAAAACCACAAAACCAATCACCGAGTAACTAATGAAAATAGCAGCCGGACCAGCCGTGCGCAAAGCTGAGCCGGTTCCGATCAACAAACCGGTACCCAAAGCTCCACCAATAGCAATCATCGATAAGTGTCTCGCATCCAAGGCTCTTTTTAACTTTTGATCGTCGCCAGTCTGGTTCAACTGGGACCGCAGCAAGGACTCCACTAAGCCTTTGCCTGTATCAGTAGAAGAATCGTCGCTTTTCCGCTTTTCATAGTCAATCATAGTAGAATCCTGGAATGGTTGCAAAATCAGCAAAACGGTTGGCTTTTATAAAGCCAAGGAGCGGGCGAAGACTCACTCTGAGCTGTCTTATCGAACGAACTAATCCATTTCACAAGGCTTAGATTGGCGCGTTTGCAGACTCCACTCTCCACTATCAACAAACTGTGCCAAGCTCTTGCGAGTACTTGGCTTCACGTGTCAAGGTTTTCCCACGAATAAAACAAGATAAGGAGATTTTTTCAAAACAGCAGAACGCTCGATAAGTTTCTGGCTTTCTTTTTTTGTCTGGCTTTATTGTCGTTAGCTATCTACTCAGTGCTCAAAACCGCGAGTAGTAACTACACAATCAACACTTCAACTCTTGGCACGGCACATTGAAAGCAAGAGATACGGGGTACGCCTGGATGTAGGAATGAGCCTTCAAGACTGAAGAGATAAGCTGATAAGACTAAAATTCTGCAAAACGCCGTTTGAATCTGGGGTAATGATTATCAGGCGCAGCATACAGATTGTACCTGACTTGGGGAGTGTGGAGGATTTAGGGTGTGGAGACTTTTTCAGTTGGTGCTTCTTACTAGACGCCCAGTTACTAAAGGTTGTTTTTTTTTATTTGGAAGACAGGAGAGACGGGCGAAGAGTAAGCCTTGAACAACTCCAAATGTATTTATGTCATGGCTAGCTTAAGCTTTGTTTCCAATGAGGGGGACCCCCAAATCTGCTAATCAAGATTAGGAAACCCTTCTACAAGTAGCAAAGTCGCCTCACCTTCAACCTCTAACTACGGTCGATCCACAGGATTCAAAAGCTCTCCATCATGACATCGTAATGCCTGTTTCAATTTACAAAGGCAAATCAACCGGTTCCAAGAATCTTGGCAGCAACCCACGAGTGCTGATTTTGATCACTCCCACAAGTACTTGAACACGTTCCAGCCGTGCTTCTTTTCAGGAATCTCTTCTGGATTCTGCTCAACGTGCTCAAACAAGCTCTTCAAATCCACATCCTCAGGCCGCTTAAGCTTGGTCTTCTTGAAAAACTTCCAGAAAACAAACAAGACGATATAAAGCGGGATCACAAAGTACGAGCTGACGAATGAAGAAGCGTCAAAGTTTCCCTTCAAGAAGTTCTGATAACCGCCTGTCAAAAGAAGAAGCAAAAGGAAGAAGAGTGAAATGTAAGCACCGATGTCAGCAAACGGCATCTTGTAGGGCAAGTCATCTCTTGTGTAGCCTTGGGCTTTCAACGCCCTTTGAAGGCAGATGTGATTAATTGCAATAGAACTCCAAGTCACAAGCCAATTTGAACTCGTAAGACTCTGGAACCATCCGAAAACGGTTGATGCTCCTGAGCTTGCGTTCATGTATGCCAAAGGCAAGAAAATAAGAGCCGTAAAGACTCCCCAATATGGCAATCCAAACCTGTTTGTTTTGAGAAAAATCCTGGGTGCCTGTCTTTTGGCTGCTAGAGCAAAAAAGTTTCTCGAAGCTGACAAAACACCCAAGTTAGAAGCGGAAAAGGCCGAAGTCAATACAACGGCATTAATAACACTGGGAAGCCCCTTTATTCCTGCGTCCTTAATAGCAATAACAAATGGTGAACCAGTGGCATCTCCTGAACTATCAGCAATGCCCGGATGATTGGCAGACAAGATAAGTGTGAGACCAAAAACAGTTAGCAAGTAAAACACGAACACTCTGAGGAAGATTCTTTTGCCGGCCAAGTAAATTGAGTGTCTAGGATTTTGTGTCTCCCCGGCGTAGTACGAAATCCCAGTAACTCCACCATACGAGTATACCACCGATCCAGATGCTTTCCACCACGAAAGAAATTTACCGAGGCTTCCAGTAGTGTAATATTCACGAAATGGCGTCTCTTTCCAGTAACGAAAGCCTATTCTGTCGACCCCCTTTACACCACCCAAGTCCATAACAAGACAGAAGGTAATGAGACCAAGAATCAATGCGACCTTAAGGCTGCCGAAAAAGAATTCAATTTCACCGTAAAAGCGGATCTTCCACAGGTTGCACGCTATAATGACAACATAAAACACGGTGATCCACACAGCAGGATTCAAGTCGCTCCAATAATTCATCACAAGTGCAGTTGCAGCAAATTCGCTAGGAATAAGGGACGAATAGATGCCCACCCAGCCAAGGGCAAACGAAAAAGCTTCATCCACGAAATGATCACCGTGTCTGATGTAAGATCCAGTGACGGGCATGAAGCAGGATACCTCGATCATGGCGAGCTGGTTCAAACCCACAATTATTCCAACGAATATGTAGGATAAAAGCATGCCGACATTTCCTGTCAAGTTCAATGTGGTTCCGCTGGACAAAAAGAGACCTGTTCCAAAGACGCCTACCAATGTCAACATCTGGATATGGCGCAGCTTGAGGCCCCTCTGGAGATTCTTCTCACTTCCAAAGATGTAATCTTCGATGGGGTCGTCTGTTCCTCCGAGCGACTCGAGATCAACGACACTAACATCAACATTGTTCTTCTTTGACTGCTCTGAGAGCAGGTAAGACTCTGGATGAACATTTTCGGGTACTGAACTCATCGTTGCACAATCCCATTAGGTGGAACGTCATTGGTTTAAGTACCTTGCAGAGCATAAATAGTCTGGCATTTACCGGACATTCTTCTGCGTATGCCCTATCAGCCTTTTCAATTAAGAAACGAAGCATTTTTCCTAAAACCGCTCAAGTGTCCACTTAAGAGACGATGCAGTTATGACATTAACACATTTGTGTGGCAGTGGATCTCAAGTGTGGATTGATCTTTTGACTCGTGTACTTGAACAGTCCAGTTATAGACGCGACTGTCAAGCGTTTTATTAGTAGTTTAGAATGATGGAGTGTTTCCTGATTGCTTCATGGTAAAATGGTTTCTGACCAATAAGCCTGAAATGTTTCTCGCCTCCCTGATTTTTGGCACGTCTTCGTCACTATAATCCACACTTGCGGCATCGATGCAATTCTTCTTTTCAACGAGATGATACCACCGACCAAAATGTTGTGGCTTTTTAGACGGTTCAAGCAATTTTGTACTACGCAAAAAACGGTTGCAATTTTGAGCCACACTCAGTATTGCATCAAAAGCATCCTCGCAGTAAGCCACATTCCTGGCACCTTATCTTCGGTAGTATAACCCAGATTCCGATTAAACGAAAACAGTCAATTTTGGTGACGTTCCTCGGAGCATCGGCTTGATTCTGATTTTCACTGCTTGGTATTAGAGGGAAAGAGAATTATCTCTTTCAAAGCAAGTTGAGGTGACTGTGATCTAGCCGAACATAACTGCCTAAATCTCCGTCAACTTGAGATCTGCAAACCCCCCAAATCTAAGCCCGTTCCAGACCGAGAAGTCTTATGGCTTATCATTGCTTGGATTTGTCTGTTCAATTTATCTGGATCCACACGATCAGATGTGAAGATGAAGTAAGTAGGACGTAAACAGTCCACTACTAGTAGAGAACGCAATTAAACCAAACGCTTCATACTGAGGTCCCAAAACTCCATTATTTGGCTTCTATTTGGATAAACTTTTACTGTAAGGCGGCACTCTTCGACCGTGGGAATTGCAAAAATGTTCATGGCGTTCTGAGCCCTGACAGTCTTTTGTGAGCTTGAATCGATCGAAACCTCTCAGGGAGTAAAAGGGCCAAGTTCTTCATAAATCACCAATTAGCAGTGGGCCATAGGTTCTCAACACTATTTTTGATCCGGAGTTCATAAGTTAACTTCAAAATGCCAGCCCATGCCTCAGAAGGACTTGCAATAGACTTTCCAATACCGATGGTCCGCGTCTACTTGAATTCTGAAGCAGGCAACACTTTGACTCGTGAAGAAGTCGAAAGTGCTGAAACTTGGAGGATCCCATAAAGAGCCATGAGAATGCTTCAGCATAAAAACTAACACAAGTGGATTGTCGCTCTAGCTTCCATTCAAGCAATAATCGAAATGGCCTTTAAGCTCTAGAAGATGCTTTTAAGAACAGAAGGGCTATCGTCAAAAACACTTTCAAAATCATGTTCAATCCTTGTATTTGTCTTTCTTCGGAACTTTGTATTTCGAGTGTCGCATTATGAATCTCAAGTGCGTGAATGGGAAACAAACCAAAACCAAAAGTTTAAAACGCACTTCAAAAAAACCAAAACTCAAACGAACAGCCCGAAAGCTCTACATAGGATCAATGATAGCTACATGAGACTAGAGGACTCCTCAAATTGGGTCTACCATGAAAAAGGAGGCAAGGTCAAGGTCGTCCATCCAGAACGCACACATTTGAGGCCCTAAGCTGGAACACAAAACTCAACCTTTGAACAGCTTACCAAAGCAGCAGACATCTACAAAAGAGCACCATAATATTGTTTCTACTTTGGCGATGACCCAGTGGCCGGTCAAACCGCCAAAAGTAGCCGAGCCTGACACTAATAAAGCCGCACACTGGAAACGTCCTGACGCTAAGCCTAAAGATTATAAATTTTCAGGTCATATGTCTTTCCTCAATGTGATGCTGCGCCTGAATCAACAGCCTTATATTAGTGGCTCCTGCATGCCCCTGTCATCACAAGCCACACGGCTAAAGACATAATTCGCGTTTACATATCGCAGACCAATGACGTACATGTACATATAAGGCTGGAAAATCCAACTGTTCCAAAACATGTCCAAAGCAGAACTCCGAATAGAAATTGAAAATCCGCAACTCTACACAACAGGTGAAACAGTCCGAGGCCAGGTGCAATTGACCGTGCCAGACCTGCTTGACCTTGAGTACTTGGACGTGGAGCTTTTTGGCATGGCCAAATCAAAAAACCATACCTATGTCAATGGCCAATACTACACCAGTACGGAGAAGCATAAGCTTCTTCAATTGACACTGAGAGTCTTTCCGCCACCCGATGTTCAAGAGAACTTGAGTTCGAAGAAATTCACCCTAACTGTGGGTACATACTCCTACCCTTTTGCATTCACGTTTCCAGACAAGCAGCACATTGCCCAGTGTGTCCAGGACAAAAAAACGTTTCATTCTAAGTACTATCTAAAAAAGGATATGCGGGAGCAAATGGCCTTGGCTGGAAGTTTTTTTCATCAGGAGGAGAGTAACAAGGATGACTACTGTATGATATACTACAGCGTGGACGCCAAAATCAGCACGCCAATTTTTCACTTCAACATCAAGGATTCCGTTCCGATCTACTTCATGCCAAAAAACAGTGAGATATTCTTTAGTCTATTGCATCTTTGCGACAGGAAGAAGAACATACTCGAGGATTCTGACCGCACGTACCAAAAAATCAAATTTGGCATTGACGATGACATGAAGAGGCAAAAAAGCGCCTTGCAGAGGTTTTTTTCATCTAACAGCGTGAAAGTGCCGTTTGAGTTACAGGTCAACTTCAAAAACGTTTCCCCTTTGGAAACAGAAAAAGGCTCAACCAATAGAGTACTCGAGGGAGGCAGACGTCTATCGAGTATTATAGATCTTGATTTGTCAACGAGCTTCTCGCATGAGAATCTCATGGACGTGCTTGGTGGTAATAAAAAGAAGGGCTCTGTAGAAGCTCCCCTGGTCAAAATCACACACATTAAAGTCAAAGTGAATCAGTTGTTGCGCTATATGGGAGCAACGGAGAGGCGTCTGGAACAAAAGTTTGGAATTCTTAACCAAGATCTCGATGTTGAGGTGCCATTGAGTGATTTTGAGAGGACTGATGTGAGCGAATCGCAGCTATTCGAAAGATCCCCATCAAAGTATCAAGATAAGGTCGATAAGAGGATCAGCTATAGATTGAATCTAGATCCATCGTGGTGGGACTGCTACATCAACGACATTGGACAGTCGTTCTTGACGTGTGGTATGCGAAAGAATGTCAATTTGTACATTCGTGTAACCTTGGCTTCTAAGGATAACCCGGAAAAAACCTACCAAATTAAGAGCACATCGCCGGTGGTCTTTCACAGCCAAGAACGCTCCCAGGGCCATGAGCCACAATTGGGAAGTGACGGGGCCGAAAACTTACCTGAGTATATGCCAGCACCACCGGAATATGAGGAGGATGACGATAAGGAAGACGAAAAGAAGAAGAAGGGGTTTTCTTTGAAGAGTCTCAAGTCTTAGAAAATGCTGCATACGAATGCCATTAAATATCGATTAAATGCCGTTATGAATCAATTGGATACTGTAGCGTAGAAGAGAGGCTTTAAAGAGTTAAGAAAGCTACAGAGGATTTCATTTTAGATTCCCAGGGATACTAGAGAGAGCTCATGAGAGAGCTTAGGAGAGCCGTGTACTCACTGGGAAACACTTTATTGGCTCAGTATTTACTTGCATAGACCCGGGGTTTCTTGGTAGAATTCTCTCCACCAATCAGGAAATACTCTGATGTGAATCTCTAGGTAGCATATTTGAAAAGCTGGTTTGGAAAGTGGCATTGGATTTTGAGATGCTCGCAGAATGATCCAAAGTGGAATTGCGAAGGATGGGCGAGGGAGGAACGATTATCTTCACTGGTTTGGTTCGACAGAAACTCTTTACTGGTCTTCGAGGCGATAGGAGCTCTGTGAAGTCAGGCATCGATTCTGAGGATGACAAACAAAAGCCCCCGCTGGAAACTTGGTTGGAAGCTTCACTAAACGGGAAGACCATGCAAGTGTTAATGGGCGTCGATGAAGCGGAAAATTTGAGGAGAGAAGCTTCAAAATTTTGTTAGATCAGTAAAATAGTAAGGAAAGCATTTGGCTGACACTCAAAACAAGCGTGACGGAAGCCACGGATAGCATGGAGAACAAATTTTTTAAAAGAAGGCTTTTAAGTTGAAGGAAAAAAGTATGGCAGCAACATGGTAAACAAACACTGGTTATCAGAAGGCCGGTGGTTAGAGGGGCAAGTAGGGATTAAAAAAGACTCACAAACAGAGTAAGTAGTTGTTTCGTGATACGGCAAAAAACAGTTTCAAAGAGATATCAACATGGCTTGACTTTAATTTGGCCGGATAGGCTCAATTGGAATAAGCTTTGAGATCAAACCGGAATGGGAGAGGAGTATTGATGAGCCTCCTGGACAAGTTACCATAGCGCAAGCTTCAAAAAGCCTTGAAATCAAAATAAGCCACTTAGTGTGAAATCTCGATGCAATAAAGCCCTGAACCCTTGACGCCCACATCGCCAGATTCCCGAGGTACAAGAATCGGGCTTAACCATTGGCCAGAAAAAGCAAAAGCTAAGGTGAACTCCAGCCAATGGACGGGTTCATGAGCAAACCCGCCAATGGAAAATGTCAAACGAGCTGTTTCTTGACTAAACGACCGAATGGGAATTGACCACTCCTGATACTTCCCTATCAGACGATTCCAAGCAATCCTGTGACTTGATGCAGCTTCTTTGCTGCCAAAGTATGACTCTGGTTGGCTCAAAAATTGTGGTCGCCGTGCGGCAGAAGTACTAATTATTCAACACGCAGAGACCCTGAATCAAAATGCTTGTCAAGATCCGCTTTTTGACTGGGAATTCTACAGTCAGAAATAGTTCTCACAGAGTCCTTGGTTGGGCTGAAAGAAAAAGCGGGTGTTTTGATGGCGGGGCTTGACGAAAACCCTTTCGCAAATGATTCAACTTTACTGTCAAAAAAAAAAAAAAAAAAGATGGTGGGGCGGAGAGTGGGATGCCCAGAAACTTACGCTTTCCTAAACAGTGTAAGCGCGAGGAGAGTATGTAGTTTCTGGGTAAACTCTTGGCAGTACAGGAGTCTCTGGTGCCAATTTTCGAGCGGAAGGAAGAATGGCCCGAGAAAAAAAAGCTTGCGGGAGTTGTCGATGTTGGAAAATAAGGGAAAAAGCTCATCAATTTACTTTGATGGAGGAATCGGCTGTATTTGATGTTCCGGAAATCCGGGTGAAATTTCCGGATCTTCACCGAGCAATGCCAGATCTCGAACCCCAGAAAATGCAAATTTGCTGTTCCGCTTTGAAGGTTTGACATTGACGTGCGAACTGGCTTGGCGTGGGTATGTACAGGAGCACAACTTACCACTTCCTGGGCAGTTTTGACCATGCAGACGCTTCCATCTAGTAGGGCACAGAGCAGGAGAGAGTGTGGAAGATGGAATATGCAAGGATCGAATTTGAACGAATTGGCTATTTATCCCGGCGCCGCGTGCTCAAAACCAGTCACCAGATTTAATCTATTGCATCTATGTACGTCAACTGCGCACTTTGCGCCAAGCCTTATCTACATACAGGACCAAGAGAATTCTTCAATTGCCAATACTCGTGAAGTTGGCAAAGCTAAGGCCACGAGCTCAAGACATGTAGTAGGTGTTATTGCCGAAGGACCAGAATCTAGCCAGCAAAAAACAAAGTATAAAAAGAGCTCGGCAGGCCCCTCAAAATTCCAATTTTCTCACCAACCAAGTCCACCATGAAGCTTTCTACTCCGTTAGTTCTTTCCGCAATTGCCTCCACAATCTCTGCTGCAGACTCTGCATCCTCCACTTGGACCTGGACAACAACTGTCACCAACAATGGAATGACGTACACCAAGACAGGCACTGATGCCTACACAGGCCAGCCAACCACTGAACCCACTGCTGGTACCTACACCTACACCATTCCCAAGGGCTCCAGAACCAAACTTGTGACCAACACTTACGGTCAGGCTACCACTGTTTCTACTCAGCGTGTCGTCACTGGTCCTGATGAGACATACACCAAATCGTTCACGCAGGTTGTCCACACGACCGAGGCCAGCAGCTGGTACTCATCTCACTCTGTTCAGAATGCGGACGCCAGAGCTGCTAGCGCTGGATCATCTGGATCTTCGGCTTCATCCTCGTCCGGTTCGGGCTCTTCGTCTTCTGGTGCGGCTGGCGCGTTGCAGTACGGCGCTAGGGTTGGCGCTTTGGGTGTTGCCGCCGCTTTGCTTTTCTAGTTTATATCCAATAAACGACCTGTTTTGCTAGCACGAATGGGTTTTGCCTTAAGCCAAGAACTTGTAGTGCCATCAGATAAAAGGATTTGCAGCCGGGCTGCACACATGCACACATCAATGCGAAAGTGCTGCACGTCAAGGTTCAGCCCGCAGGTTCCCGCATGGGCCATTTCTCCTTCCGTTCCGCTTTTGTCGAAGAAAAATGCATTTCTTCAAAATTTCTCCTCAACCCATCCAGAGGAGCCACACGGCAATTGACTATTTTGCGCCGCATGCGCCCACAATGACACCGCCAAGACATGTCAAGCTGCGGCACATTCTGGGTGCAAAAACCTCTAGCGACAAACCCTGGTTACGGAGCAGAACAGGACTACGTTATTCGTAAATGTGAAAGCCCCCCGTCTCCTTCACGGAGCTGCTTTGTCTATAAAAGGCAGCGGCACCGCCAGATTCCCAGAACCCATCTGTCTACTTTCGCACGATGAAGTTGTCTTATTCCTTGGCTCTTGCTGCTGCTGCCTCTCTTGTCAATGCCGAGTCTTCCATCTCTGGCTCGTCCACCTGGACATGGACCACTGTTGTCACAAACAACGGAATGACCTACACAAAAACAGGCGAGGACCTCTACACTGGACAGCCTACTACTGAACCCACTGCTGGTACTTACACTGTGTCGATCAAGAAGGGCTCTTTTACTAAGGTCATGACCAACACCTACGGCCAGGGCACGACCATCACCACCCACAAGGTGATTCTGGGACCCGACGAGACCTACACCAAGAAGATGACCCGGGCCTTGCACACCACTGAGGTGCTGAGCTTCTTGTCGTCTCACTCACTGCACTTGTCTGCGGCTTCCAAGGCAGCTGCGGATCTTTCCAAGAACGGGGGCTCGAAATCAAGCACTAGCGAGGCGACGTCGAGCGGCTCTTCCAGCTCGGGCTCCTCCAGCTCCAATAATGCTGCTGTTTTGAGAAATGGAGCTGTCGGAGGTGTTGCAATTGCCGCTGTCATGCTCTTGTAATTGCCGCCAAGCCCCCACGCCTGTCTAGATGTAATTGATAATTCCTAAACGAACTGTAGCCACATGGAGTTGCTTGGCATGTCCAGCCGCTAACCTGACACTTTGACGTTTCATTGGGTGCAAGACGCGGGAGTGCAGATTACCACGCACTGTGTACCCCCACGCATATTGCCCTACAGATGCAGCAGCTTCTGCCCAGAGATGCAGCAGCTTCTTGGCAGCTCTCCAATTCCGCCACATGAATTATCTATAAGATCAAAAAAAACTGCCAAGCGCTGCCAGAAGCCACTCACGAGCCAGGATTTACAAAAAGGGCATAGCGCTCCTTCCCGGCTCGGATTTTCACTCGCTTTCTGCGGGACCTCGTGCGGTTGCAAATCGACAGAGGAAGCCATGGATCGGATATAAAAAGGGCACTTTTCCCCCAATATCCAAAAAATAGTTTTTCTCTTCCATCCCCATCCAATGAAGTTGTCCGCTATTGTCCTCGCCGCCTCTGCCGGCCTTGCTTCCGCTGCCTCCTCTGTCACTTTGACCCGTACCATCACCAACAATGGTATGACGTACACCAAGACCGCCACCGAGGAGTACACTGGCCAAACCACCGTGGAGCCAAAGCTGGGCACCTACACCTTCACCATTATGAAGGGCTCCAGAACCAAGCTTTTGACCAACACCTACGGTCAGGCTACCACCATTTCTACCCACCAGGTGATTTCTGGTCCCGATGAGACTTACACCAGACCATTGGTCCAGGCCTTGCACACCACCGAGGTGCTGAGCTTTTTGGAGTCCCACTCCTCGCACTTGTCTGCTGCTTCCCAGGCTGCTAAGGAGGCTTCTGAGAACAGCTCTGCTGGCTCGTCCAGCACGTCCGAGTCTTCTGGCTCTTCTTCTGACTCCTCCTCCTCGACCGGCGGTGCTGCTGCTTTGCACTACGGCGCTGGCGTGGGTGCTGTTGGTATTGCTGCTGCTTTGATTTTGTAGGTATACTTTAATTCTGTAGGTATACTTTAATTAATGCTTGATTGAGAGATGTGTAGAGGGCTTTGGGCTGATTTGGAGATGTAGAGCTTCAACGTTAATATGTGATTTGAAATTTTTGGCTTAATTGGTTCGGGCTTTGCAGCCATTCATAAATCATCTCGTCCTGTACCTTCCTAATCGGGCAAATATCAACGCTTTTCGCCAAAGACCAGATCCTCTTTATCATCTCTTTACCAATTTTCACTCAACCCTGTTGTCGAACGATTGAAGCGTAGTTTTTCTCTGCAAAATTGGGCCTCCCCAAGCTTTGGCTCATGCGCCGAGCACTTATCAAACTCCCACCCTCTTGGCATGTCTTGATTCTCACAAACCTGAAGGACCCTTTGAGGCATTGTACAAGCTCTGCCAATTTTCAAGATCAATTCTTAGCCATTGTCTGCCTGGGGCCTTCTCCGGGTCGGCCAAACCCTGCCCACTATTTAATGCCTGGGGGCTCCTGGCCTTCTAGCACCGTTATTTCACCAACCATGAAGCTTTCAAACTCGATTCTTGCCGCTACTTTTGCTGGTATTGTTGCTGCTGACGAAACTACCAGCCCTGAACTGGTGACCATCACCAACTACATCACCAACAACGGCAGAACCTACACCAGAACAGCCACCCAGCGCTACACTGGCCAGCCAACCACCCGTCCTACAAGTGGAACCGTCACCCAGACCATGTATCGAGTCGACTCTGATGGCTCATCCTATCCGTTCAGAACCATGACTGACACCTATGGCCATGCTACTGTTGTAGCTACCTCCAAGATCGTCACAGGACCGGAAAGAACCTACACCAGACCCTGGTCTCGTACAATGCACACCACGGAGGTGCTGGCCTATTTGTCTTCGAAGGCCGAATTCAATTCTAGAATACAAGCCGAGCTTGATGAAAAGGAGGGCAAGTCCAGCGGGGGTGCTTCCAGCACTTCTACCACTTCTACCTCAAATGGTGCTGCTACATTTGGAATGGGCTCTGCCGCCGTAGTTGTTGCTGCTTTGCTTTTGTAATTGGATATAGAAATGAATATTTTGTTTCGATGCATGTAGATGGCTGCGAATTTGACAGCTGCGTTATCTAAAAAATCTGTGATCTCAAACTTGGGGGACTCCCCAAATAAAGTATTTCTTAATCTTTGAAGATTTCAGATTTTCTAGAGTTGCTTGTAAATAATTCGTCCTCCCCAAGCCGGGCATTCTTGGATCCACTTTCTTTCTACCCACGAGAACCCAGAATCCAACCCATTGTATGCATTGAAAACGCATCTTGGCAGCTTGCTAGAGAGCCCAAGAACTGAAATGCTCCTGGGCCCGCATACAAAGACCGCCAAGCCGAACCAGTGATGCTCACACCTCCAACATAATGACTCTTCAAGAAAGCAAGTCTTGGAGCCAGAGCTTTGAAACAATACAGGGACGACCGATCGGCTTTCCAATTCCTTAGGATAAATTCACGGCCGCCCAGGCTTTTACTATTTAAGAACGGCCTTCCTGCGCTTGTAACACACCACCACCATGAAGCTTTTCAACGTTGTTGCAGCCGCTGCTGTTTTATCTGGTGTCATGGCCGACCCTTCGTCCATAACCATCACCATGACCTTCACTGACAATGACAGAACTTACACCAAAACCAGAACAGACGCTTACACTGGCCAGGAAACCACTTTGCCTACTGACGGAGTACACACAACTCTTTTCACGCTTATCGACAACGATTGGACTGCCACAGTTTCCCAAACAAACACATATGGCAAGGACACTATTGTTACTTCGCTGGACATCATTTGGGGTCCCGATGAGACTTACACTAGACGAACCACTTTGCAAATGCATACCACTCAGGTCTCCTCCTACTTGAGCTGGTTGTCTGTGAAAAACCAGCTTGCTCAGTCTCGGATCGACGGTGAAACAGACAGTTTGTATTTGCCGGAGGATTTGGAGTCTTCGACTTCCGCTCGTTCCACCTCTGCTCAGACCACATCTGGAGGTTCTACTTCAGCAAGTGATGGTGCTGTTAAGCTCAGCGTGGGTGGAGCTGTTGTGGGTATTGCTGCCGTTTTGCTCTTGTGAGTTTGTTAGAATGGTATTTTATTTTCTGGTTTTACAGTGTAGTAGATTTAAGGGTAGGGGTAGCCTAGCTATCGATGGAGCCCAAAAGAAATGGCTTCTGTAGTGAGCTTTGTGTCTTAAATGCTATGAATAAACGGCTTCACAAGTGAGGATTTTGGGTTAACAATTGAACTATGCTGAAACATCGTGAGATGATACTTGTACTACGTTAGTTGTCAACACTGAAAACTTCAAACTGAATGAGCTGCTTCTCTAGAAACCCAAATATTATCAACGTAATTGTAGAATATCTTGATGCGTTCGTTGGTTAAAGCAGGGAATTCTGACTTTTGTTTTAAAGAGGGACGAGTGAAATTTGGAGGTATACGCCTGTTTTCACAAATCTGCAAAGACAATGTTCCCAAACTCTGCATTGAACAAACGGAAATTTGACTTCTCCCATTCCATCTCCATTGCTCTCTCTCTCGAATTGGACCCACGGCTTGAGCTGCTTTTGAAAGACTATCGCAGGCTAGCTTCTTGAAACTGAAGTCATTATTCGCCTGGACTTCTGTAAGGCATACTGATGTCCAGAAATCCTTGACTCGAAAGCGACAAACACGACAAAAATTGGAATTGAAATGATTTGTTAAGTCTACTCATGTGCCAGATAAAGTATAAGTCACCTTCTTTTTATACATAGATACAAGCTAGGAAAAAGGTTGACGAAGTCCATGTCTTATGTGAATCAAACAAGATCTGTATCATGCAGCCAAGGCCTAGCAAGACATGTTCCTTCTTGTCATTATCACTCCTTAGCGTATTCTACGATTTACGGCTCCCAATGGAAGGTTGACCTACATCATTCTGCCGATTCCTAGTAAAAATTAACAAGAGGGCTTCAGGTGCCCCGTCCACAATCACTGATAAGAATTGGAAAGTTGCAAGCTACATCTCCGACTAATCAAATTTGTAAGCTTCTTTTCTGTAGCCGGGCCTTTTTTATGTGTTTATAATATACAGATGGCACCACACGGGCCTACCCTATCGTGCAACCGCCACACTGTTCCTTCTTTGGTATAAGCGCACCAACAACATCTATAGAGTACTTTTTTGAACAGTAGAAGCTCAATAGATCCTGGCCAAATGCCGGGTCTTATTGATTCCATCCTTAGCCTGTTGCCCTGAACGACCCTGAACCTCAAACTTTACCCTCCAGTTTCCCATTGCTGTTGAATTCAAGGCCTTTTCAGCGGCCTATACGTTTCCAAAAAACTCCATTAGAAGCTGGGGGTCGTAGCCCTGCATCAGCTCGAGATCATACTGCCAGGCCTCCACAGGTTCAGTCGAAGACGGCTCCACGGTACTCACACCCGCTTTCTTCAAAAAGGCTGTTTTCTGAGCGTGGGCCTGGATTAGCATAACCAGCAGCCATTTCTTCTCTAGTTGTAGAGCATTGAAAAGACGACGTTCGCGTGCTTCCGAAGATTTATCCTTGTCCAAAGACGTATCGCCAAACATGTCCGTGTACAGCTTGTGGTCCACGTCTGCTTCATTAAGCACCAGATCTAGCCCTGTTAGCTGTTCGACGGTGAAACGGATTCCTGTGTTTCTTTTGATTTCGTCCGAGACTTCGTAAAGCATGTCATCATCAACCATACGCTGACCAAAACGGGTCGATCGTGTAGCGGCCCAGGCAAATTGGAAACTCTCGCCTAGTGCCTCTGCAAGCTCTAGCGACGATTCCTCGGCATTGCGTATATTTTTCAATATCAGCTCGCAGAGATGCCGGGTTTTGATCGATTGGATATCAGAAGAGTCGGCCTCCAACAGCCGAAGCGTGAAGGCAAAACGGACTCTGATTCCACCGGCTCCCACCTGGTTGCCTATTATAGACATCAAGAACGGCGTGAGAACAAAGCGTGAGCCGGAACCGAAGTACTCTTCAATGTACTTGATCATGCCAGCCTTGAGAAAACAAAAGTCCCGTTGCGTGATACTCATACGTTTCTTCAAGTAGTGGGTACTGAGGTCCAAGTCTCCCCGACACTCGAAAAACAAGTATAGGGAGTAATAGACTGTCAGGAGAAAACTCTTGCAAATGAGAAGAAGCTGAAAGCGGGAGCACTTCAAACTCAGCTTTTCGTCGCCCAAAGGCCGGAGATAATCACCTGGACGGCCCAAATTTTTCTCCACTGCATCCTCCAAGCGTTTTAGTTTCTCGGAAAGCTGCGTGTATCCAATAGAGCCAGAAAGTGGCATTGTGGAACCCACAAGATCAAGCAACGCCACGAACTCAGCCTCTGTTTTGGCAAACATCTGGGAAGCCTCGTTTTCAGCTTCTTCAGAGGGAAGTTTCGACAGGTACGTACCTGGGAAAATGCTTGAAGTCCTGTCGAAGAGCATACAACAGTAAACGTCCAAACGAAGAATGATGTGCCAGAGAGACCGGGCAGATTCGTGATCCAGCTCACCAAAAGTCATTTTACTTCGCCAGGATCCAATTTGTTTCCGGTCAATATCAAGGTGGAGTTCACGGGCGAGGTTTTGGATTCTTCTCATCACATCCATTGCAGGCATGTTTTCAGTGACCAAACCACGTTCTGGGCTGAAAATATGGAATGTTTGCAATATCATAAGCGCCCGGAGACTGTGGATTGTGAAGCTGGTGGCCGATTCCTTCAAAAGCTCTGAGGCCACAAAGGCAGTATCTAGAACCACGGGGTTTTCCAAAATGTAGACCCTGTCCACACTTGATGGAGAGTCTTTGGTACTCACAACAGTACAGTAGGCTAGACGGATGGCCAATAGAAGAGTGGCCAAGATAGCTGCGTCGGTGGGCAGTTCAAGGCTTTTGATAACGCAATTTCCTTCCAAAGCTGGGCCTACCACTCTGTTTAATTCGCTGAAAAACTCCTTCTCGTCCAAGATGGGCAACCATTTTTGCTGAAATTTGAAATATTCCCGTACAAGCAGAAGAACCACGCTATAAGGAGGGAGCATCAGGAGAATCTGCTCCAGTAATGAAAGCTGTGTCCACGATCCGTACGGTTTAAACGCTAAACCATATTGAAGATTGGCAGCAGTGATTGTCTGGCGAACAGAGTCAAACTCCTCTTCACTACTATGGGAATTGAGTCTTCGGATATGCTTCACGCCAAAATAGGCCATCGCTTTTTTTTCAAACTTGTCAAGCTTCTCTTTGGGCACCATTCCGTCTTTGGAGATAAGGTTTTGCCACAAACGACCAAAAGCATTTTGGTTGATCAAGAAGCGCTTCACCACTGCAGTTAAGGGATCTGCTCCAGCCATGGTGGTGTAGCCTAAAAGATTGGTCTCAGTCTTGCCATCTTTCGGAGTGTTGACGGCTTCAAAGAGGTTGAATTGCCAGTCATTATTCACAGGCACTTTCTTCTCTTCCATGATTTCTTTCTGGTGATCAAACTGCGGATACACTGGCTTATAAGGCTTGACATCTTCGTACAAGCAACTATCACTGAATCCGTTTCGGGCACATTCACCGCAAGGAACGCCCCGGTCACACCTCCGCTTTTTGCGGCGGCAGTTAAGGCAAGAGAAAACCCGCCTATTACGTTTTTTGGGATTTTCGGCCATACTGGCGGAGATGGGATATAGGAGGATTAAATAGTGGTGATAGTGCGGGTTCAAGCGGATGTATGCGGATATACGCGGACGTAAGGCAGATAAGTTCTGGGCGACCTATGGAGGCACGGAATCTGTTTCTTTTTTTGTTTGGCAAGTGAAACTGGCACAGCCGCTTTGAAACGCGTTCATGCAACCGGGGCTGATTTGGCATTGGGGGGTGGGGGATGATTTTCGTTACTCGTAGGGATGTACATTTCAGTCCCTCAAACAATGGAAGAAGCATGTCTGGATGATTAGGGAGAGACAGCCAGGCGATTCAAAATTTGAAGATGCTTATGTTTAGGCAATCGGATCTTTGCATAAAAAAAAAAAAAAATTTGCATTCTTGGCCTTCTGAATCATCAGGATCTTTGTATGGTCTTAAATCGTCTATGCCACTAACCGTAGATCGTCTCTGCCACACCCATATTCCCTCTTTTTTGCATTTAAGATAGAAATATTTAAGCCTTTGGTCATCTTCAATCTCCAAAGCCAAAGATCATCGTTAATGCTCGTCTTGTCTCTTAAGGAAAAGTTCACCCTCCAGCTACAAGCCGCCAGCGCTGTATTTATAGAATTATCGACGCGAGTGTTTTTATCTGTCGAAGGTGTAA
This sequence comes from Candidozyma konsanensis, assembly GCA_030563505.1. Taxonomy (NCBI): domain Eukaryota; kingdom Fungi; phylum Ascomycota; class Pichiomycetes; order Serinales; family Metschnikowiaceae; genus Candidozyma; species Candidozyma konsanensis. The sequence continues at coordinate 255,178 of JAJMJI010000016.1, read as the reverse complement.
ACAAGCGTGGCTCATATTTAGCCAAGAAGTGGGCTGTGCCCCTATTTTCACCGTTTTCTTCACATTCGGAGATGATCACACAAGCCCGAACTATTCAAGGAGGGCTGAAAAGATCCAATAGGTTGGTATATTTATTTAATTTGTTTTATGGTCTCCCTGAGCTTCTAAATATATATCCAATGATGTTCTCTACTTTCATTGGAGTCCCTAATTGACTTCCCGTACTCGTGTTACTAATGTATGTAGAAGGCTGTTTTGTTTATGATACCAGAAAGGAGGCTTTCAGGATCTAGTCAAGCTACCTCAAGGTTCGACACAACCTTGTAAATCAGGATCGTTTCTATAAGCATCTGTTATTGGCAATGATAACAAATGAGTGCAGAAAACGAAGACCATTTTGATGATATCCCAATTTTCCTTAGAAACCTACTGGCAGGCCGTTACCAACTAAAATATGCTTTGAATCTAGAATACAAATCAATAAAACAAACACCCAGTTGTGCCAGTTCCTACCCAGATGGTCAGACAGCTGTTTTTCCTGAAACCAAACCTTTCAAGGCGCTGCAGTTGCCATCGATATTTTGCCAAAAAGCTCAATAGCAAATCTAAAAGCCAACCTTTGCCTCGTTGTACCCGTTGTCGCCGTCAGATTCCACAAGCTGCTGACTGATGTTCTGGTCTCTGCAAATCGGGCCCACTTCCACAAAGTAGCCACAAATGTCCTGCCAGCACAACAACACCATATTCAAAAACATCAACAAAAGATCCAACGTGTAAAGGAACACTTCATGCGAGATAATGTAGCCATCCCAGCCCTCAATATACTCCACAGCACGAATCACACATCTCACCAAAATAAGCACCGAACAGGCAAAAAGCGTGTTCATGATCAATTGCCAGTTATGGTTCTTGGAAGGCGTGTATCTGGTAGCCTGTGCCTCTAGAGAAGGAGTCCTCAACACCCTATACTGAAAGAGGCCTGTGACGAGAATGAACACCGAGAAAAAGGCAATCTGGACGAAAAGACCGCCAATAATAATATTTTCGCCTGTGGAAATCAGGTCCGTGGAGCCGCCTGACATGATTCCAGCTCCACTTCCTTGCATCAAGAAAGACAAGACATCACCGAAAACGAAGATCTTCGTGAGCCACTTCAACGGAATGATAGACTGGTGGGCGCTATTCAACATGGCGATGATACGGCCCAAAACCATGTAAATCGTGGCAGCAAAAAGTGCTGGAGCCACAAGCAAAAGAATCGATTGGATAATGTATGGTGTTCTTGCATCTTCGTCTTTCGAAGAAACCGCTCTGGCGACACAGCCGATGATTTCACAAACTCCACCCACGATAAAAGGAATGATGATGAGGGTTCTTTTGCGGTCGAGTTTGTTGATGTTGGGGTACCTCAATGCCCTGTAGAACTGGAAACTAGCGTATGCGGTAACAATGAGAAACACAATCGTGAAGATGATAGCCGCCGCCATAGAGGGCGTGTACATGTAAGGACGCCAGTTTTCCCATCCAGTAGCCATTGTGTTTTTTGATGTACGAAAAAGCTGAGATCCAGTGTGATCTTTATATCTGATGGAGTGTGGGGGCTCGTGCGGGTATAGGTGGGTTTAAGTGGATATAAGTGGATTTAGGCGGAAATACGCGGGCACGGCTGCAGCAGGTCGCTTATCTGAGCTGGTCCAGCGTCAGGGGCGCCAACAGGAATTGTGTTTTGGACTGGGCGGTGCAGCCGTTTCTGTAAAAATTGAAGACCTCCTTTTAAAGAGCCACGTGTTTCATTGGTGAAAAGCGTGGCTGCAAAACGAGATAGTCTTCTCGCGATTTTTCAACACGATGAGCAAAGGCGTAGTATTATCTTGGCGTTTTTGTTGATTCACGATGTTGCCTAAAATAAGTCCGTAAGGCTGAGTTCTTGATTTGTTTGCTGGTTTTGATAAAACGGCTTTTTTTTATCGTCTTGATCTAGTCACAGATATTCATTTCGGGCTGATCTTATTCGTTTTTAAAATCGTTTTCCCTCTGATTGCTCTGAAGGAGACTGGACTTTGGGTACCCCGTCAATTTTGAAGATCCAGTGATTTCAAGTTCTTCTGCATATTATTGGTGCATTATCGTAAAGTGGGTTGAAACGCTGAGATCTTCGGGGACAAGTCCGGCCTTGATTAGATCGCATTGTTTAACAGATGATGAAAAAAAGAAAGAAATTTGCTACAATACAGCCTCTTGCATCTCCAACTTGCTCCGAGTTTTGACTGTGGTTCTTCACGGTTCCTCTTTGATCTTTAGCAACAATATCTCTCACTGACTCTGATCAGAGTGATCTCATTGACTTCTGCTTCCTTTCTTCGCAACAAGCCGTCCGATCGCCATAACTTTTGGAGACGGCGAGAGAGCTCTCATCAAAACCTTAGAAATGCCACTCTCACCACCTGCGTATCACTCGAAACGATGATCATCGAATCAGGAGATGAACGCTCTTTGACTCTTTTGACTGGGCTCAAAGAGGGTATTTCAATGCGTTACCCCAGGCTGTACCGCTATAGTTTTCTTGAATGTTAACATCATTAGCAGTCCCTTTTAGTTTTGCTCAAAGTCGAATTGAGCTAAGTTTTTTTTCTAACGTTGACGCCTTCAGTGCTTTAACTTTTTACAAGACACCTTCAGATGAGTAACAACAAGACAAGAATCTACATTTTTAGTCGGTTTGTCTAATCTGCATCCACATTCACCTTTTTAACCCTGAACCGCTTTAAAATAGGAATATGAGCAGACATAAAAATCAGCCTTAAGCGCTCAAGGTAAGTTGGGATAGGTGAGTTTTTGAATGCAAGAACCTGGATCTGACGAGGTTGTGGCAACTTTGATTATCTCTTCATCTGACGAATGGTGACAGTAAAATTTGACGCTTCACTAGGGTGAGTTGAGTTGGGACAATCAATTGTTCAGGTCGAGATTCCTCGACATTCCCAGGCTTCAGAAGACATGGATCACAATATTCCAATGCCAGTCTCGCATCAGAATATTCGATTATAATTTCGCCATATGCTCCAGTTTTCCAGTGTCGACTTCTTCAAACCTCGGCCGACCCAATTAAAATATGAAATTTTGGGGGTATGAGAACAAGGAGCTGGGACTAGAATTCACAAATTCTAGGTCACCACCTTTCCCAAGAGACTTTCTTCAAATTTAGCTGAAAAGCACATCTCAGGCTAAGAGAAAACTGAAACCATGGGGCCTGCTTTTCATCAGACCTTCTACAAAACAAGCATCACAATTGAGTCTGATAGATAAAAATCACAACCCTCCAGTCTCACATATAGTAGTTTCTTGCACCAGCCTCTACACCCGTGCACCACACTACTGGCTCGTGAAAATTAGATTTGACGCACAAACCGGAGATGAGCATCTGAGGGGAAACGTATACAGGTTGGAGGTGGGGCAAGGTAGATAAACTGCAGGCGGCCCGGAAAAACAGAAAACCACAACGTTTCTTTTGTGGCTCGAGATTCGGGCAAGAAACGGGTGACAGTTTCTGGCACATTTTGTGGGGTCAGTTGGCCGCGATATTTCTTCTGGTCTTTATCATTACAATGCAGGTGTGACCTTGCATGAGATACGGCGTGCATCAATCCAAAGTGGTGATAAAATGATTTAGTAGGATGAATTTTATTCTAGTTGATAAAGTATCATTTTATGGTCTTTTAGAAATCGTCGAAAAGCGCTGAGTTTATGAGGTGCATCGTAGGAAGAGAATTCTGTATTACCTGAATTAGCCATGAAACAGAGAAGGGAGATGCTCTACGTGAGACGAAAGGCAGTGTTGAATAGATACTGTCAGTTGATAAGATCAGAGTAAACGTTATGGACTTTGTCGATTCGTGATTCATTTAAACACTGCGACATTGTGTTCCTTATAGTTTGTGTTGCAGTTAGAAAAGATTGTATGGTTTCATACTCAGGAATCTTATGAGTCTTCATGTTGAAGTACATTACTTTCCTTTATTGCTAAAACTCATGGAAATGCCGCCTTCTTTCATAACCTACAAGGTGGACTTTCAGTTGTAAGGGAAAATACGACAGGCTGAAACTTCACTCGTTTCAGATGTTGATGAAACTTGAAGTTTCAGAAAGTGTGGTACACGTGAAGCCAAAACCTATGCCCAAATGGGGCAATTTTCGAACAATGAAAGCCCTTATAGATAATACTAAACCATGGATACTGAAAATTTATCTCTAAAGGATTAAACCCGCAGACAAAGGGTGTTATATCCGCAGCCACAGACGAGCAAATTGAAAGTTCCTCAATTGGGAAAACGGGCTTCTTCTCTGATTGGAATACCCGTGGAAATGAGCTCTTCTTGTACGTCTGATTAATCTCGAATTACCAGGCCTTTAAAGGCCAATAATTTAAAGACATTCACAAGGCACATTTGAATTCCCCATTATGCGTAAATGATCATAGAAAGCCCAGAACATGTCCATGCTTTGATTTATGAACCACACTTCAATCAAATAACGATTCAAACTATATTAATTATCGTCTTAATTACCAGGAAGAATAATACTTACAGGGGGGTGGCTGTCACGACCTGCACAATGCCGATCCTCTAATCAAACCTACAAATTTTATCAATAGCATTGTTCATTCTCTACACTTCACCAGGAAGCGGTCTAGAACGAAGGAGTTCCAATGGCTCCGTCTCTGTCAAAGACACCACGAGAGCGCACGTAAGGGTCAATCTTCAAGTAGTTCTGGGCCAACTCGGCACCCAACTGGATCTTCAAGTCCAAGAGCTCGGTGCTCTTCTTGGCGTCGGTGGCCTTGATCCATGCCAACGTCGTCTCAATAAACGTGTAAATCAACTCGTCTCTCTCCTTCATATACTGCTCATACTTCTCATCCTTAGGAAGCTTGCCGGCGTTCTCCTGTGTTGGGGTGATGTATTGGGGAACGTAGTCGTCAGCGCCACCCAAGTCCTTGGGGATGTACTTCTTGTCGGCAAACTTGGCCAAGTCGTCGGCGGTCTTGGTGAAGTGCACCTTGGAGGCCACAACAGGGTCCAACCAACCCTTGATGATCTTCCAAACAGCGTTGAAGATCCATGGGGCCTTGTGGATCCAGATGGCAGAAAGAGACTCGGGGTAGTTGGCCTCGAACTGCTTGGCCAAGAACTTCACGGCAGCAAGATCGGCGTTCTTCAACGAGAATCCGTTCATGTCGAACAAAATGTTGGCACCATCGTTGCCAATCTCGTAGTCCTTCAAGGCGATTCTCACCCACTCGATGATCAAACAGATGAAACGCTCGAAGTCCTTCTCGGGACAGTCAGAGCCAAAGTGCTTCTTGACACGAATAACCACAATTGGGCCACCGTCACGGTCCACACCACGGAAGTAGGCCTTACCCATTTCAAAAGCCTTGATCAACTCAGGGTGCTTCTTCAGCTGGTAGATTTCAAGATCACCGTCAAAAGACCACTTGTCCACAGGGTACTCCTTGACCTTCCACTCCAAGCACTTGGCTGACATGTCCACGATGGCGTTGGTCTTGAACTTTCTGGCACGCACAAAACGAAGCAAGTTGTTGTCGGGCGAGTCGTTTCTCAACGAACCCCAGAAAGCCTGGTGAAGCTCAGCTGGCTTGAACTTGGCCAAATGCGAGTACACCTCCTTGGAAGGGGCCTTGGCTTTCGTGTCGTAGGTTCCCTCGAAACCAGAAGCCTTGCCCTGGTTGGCTTCAAAAGTCTTCTTGGTTCTCTCGGTGTACTTGGGGGCGGAGCCAAGAGCCAGGGTGGACAGAATCTTGGGAAGGGCGTTTTTGGCTTTGCCACTGACAAAACCCTTGCCGTGTTCAATGTCAGAAAAGGACAAGCTGTCCAAGTCGTAGCCAAAAGACTTGAGGTAGGCTGCCCAAGTTTGCTTGAAAACAATCTCGTGTTGGCCCTCAATCGACCATACTCTGTCTGCCTTGCACTTGCCTTGGGTCATAATAAATACTTGTTTTTGTTGTTTTGGAGATGATTTTTGGAATTGTGCGAATTGATGGTTTATATAGTGTCTTTTGGTCGGCCGGAGGGAGAATTTCTGTTGATTTGCGGGGACCTGTGGGTTCGGCTATATGCAATACGCGAACTTGATAACGAACAATGGCGGAGGAGATGTGACAAAAGGTCTGGCGTAGAACGGTGTTAGGCTTTGATGTATAGTCAAACGCATTGTTTTCGGATGGTCGGAGGGGCTTTGTTGAATGCTGCCCCGAGGGTAACCAACGTCAGGGGGGGCAGCCGCTATACTTGTTTTGTTGGTTCTTACCTCTGATAGTACGGAGGCACGGGTTTTCCCATGCGTTAAATAAGAGACTTCGCTGCCCTTTCAGGACAGGATGTATGCGGGATTCGGGCATACCATTCGCCCGCTCTCGAGTCACATGCATGTCATGTGACTCAATTTGGGTAGCGGGGTGCTGCCCGATTTGCGCGTTGAGGGGCTGGTACTGCAGAAGAGCTTATACCCAATGAAGCCTCCCACGGACACATTTCTTCCCTCAAAGAAGAAGTCGGCTAAAAAAAAGAAACAGAACCGTTTGCCTAACTAAGGCAGTGTGTTAAATTGCGGGACCCTGCCGATATTATTAGTCTCACGTGACAAAAGCCCTGTTGGCAAATACCCAACGAATTTTGGGTCAATGGCTGCGAAAACCCTTCATGTGAAGAGGCGAAAAGCCCGTGCCCAAAAAGGAAAAGCAGCGTGGACTAAAGGTTGGCCTGGTGACGTCACGACATATGTGGACAAGGTAAAACTTAGTGTCTTCTGCTTGAAAATATACCATTTTCTGTATCCTGCTCTTTTTGGATTGTTCTGAGTTGATTACCAAATCAGAGGGAGATTTAATCTAGCGTTGCATCCGGTTTATTGCATCCGGTTCATTGCATAGGTTTGCATTGTTTGGGTGAAAAATCAGGGGCACTTTCAAGTGGTCTGGGAAATCCCAATGTAGTGTGAATTTGTTGAGGTGGAAATGTAGTGATTTTGGAATATCCTGGTTTTGAGAAGGACTGGTACTTTTGTGATTTGTCGTAGTGAAGAGCGTCAATGGAGCTGTTCTGGATATTTTAATGGGTAGTTGAAAGAGGTTTCATGAAGCTTCCAGGATTAGGCAGACCATTTGGGTTTAGGCGTACAAGGCGACAAATTACCGAGGAATTTGGCAGGGTAAGTTTATGAAAATACAGAAGCGTTTTCAGATGTTACACAAAAACACGAACGGCGGCTTCTTATGGTATTGTGCTTCTGACTTGTTTCTTCCTCTCTTGAATGGCTAATTAATTAGGGACAATTAAAGAGCATTCTCGGTTTCTGGTGAACTTCAATATGCATAATCGCTTAAGCACTCATTGAATAAGACACTTTCTTTCCCAATCGAGGGCGACGAGGCAGGAACTATGAACGAACCGGCGAAGGAAACACTGCCACCAGAATGGAAAATGGGAAGGAATGTGACTTCTTGATAAATGCACTTGAGATTTGCTTTTGAACTCTGATTTACTCAGACCATACCGAAGACCCAGAGATGGAAATGACAGATCACAAATGTGCAATTTTGTTGTTGTTTGATAGGCATTGGCTCGTTTTCGGTTGGAATTTTATAGCCCCAAAACAAATCTGTTTAACTAGTTACACCTCAATCACAAAAAGCAGACGAACCCTTGTACAGTCGTTTTTTTCCAGTGGCATTCTGTCTATATTCTAGCTAGAGGTATGGAGTTTTGGTAAATTCTCGGCTCGTTCAGCTGTAAATCTCCAAATCAAGGTATTGAAGGTGATTGAGCCCATTATCACGTCACCTACCATTGACTAGGGAGTGTGTTTTATCTTCTTCAGTTACGGACTCACATTGACAGACGATGGCAGAGAAACACGGAAATCCGTCAAAATTAAAAAAGGAGCAGAAAGAGGCCACAAATTGTTTGAGCCGTGAAAAGAATCTGGCCCCATTGACCCAATTTTACTTCGAATTTGCACCTTTCCGTCGATATCTGTGTCCATCAGTAAATTCAACCATAGTAGAGTAAAGAGATAGCCGAGCCTTGCCTCACCAAAAATCCTACTTCTCATCAATCCAGCGTTCGTCAGCATCTTCCAACAAAACCAACATAGCTTCAAGACCCACCCAGTGAACCCTACTGTGTTCAACAGAGGCTGATAGAAACCACAGAAGCGGAAATCTCCAAAAACCTCCCGAACCAGAAAGTATCTACGCCGCAGCTGGATTTCACGATCACTTCAAACATCTTTCTATTCTTCCTGCCCTTCACTCAAGGATGCAATCTCATCAGAAGTGGCCCCTTAGTTCCATCATTCCGATAGACTCAAAGCAATAGCTCGAGCGAATATTCAGAACTTAAGAGAAACAGTTGATGATCCTTTCAATTTGAAAAGATTGAGATCTCCATTGCTAAAACCCGCTTGAATTCAGACCTGAAAATCTACGCACATCACCCACACAAACCCACACTTTCTGGTCCCTACCCTCCCAAAACTTCCTTCTAAAACGTCTCAAAAACCAATTACGGTGTTCCGCACGGCTGCCTCAATCATTTTCAGCCCCACTTGCCTCGGTGGATTCCCCAGCTTTTTCCACCTTGGGAAGTGGCTGCGAAAATCCTGTGATAACTTTTCCCCACTGTCCAGAAGCCGGAAAAGCAAGGAAGCCCCATTCCTTGAACGAAAACGGTTTCAGAGGAAAACGATGACTGGACATGCGGTTTGCATTTACGAGCCTGGGTGTTTCAGGTTTTTTCGTTTGAGAACCCCACAATGAATGTGGCTAACTGAGGCTTTGAAAGAATGACGAAGCGGAATTCCTCGTCAAGGTGCTTTTGGTCTATGGAGCCATTGAAAGAATTTTTCATGGGCATTTATTGTCTCGGCTTCAAGGATAATTCAGTTTTCTGGTGACTGGGCAGTTGGGACAGAATCGTCGTTTTGCAACCAACTGCAACTGGCTGCTTTTCTATGAACGGCGAAGGCCCCTCCAGGATGGTCTATAGAAGCCACCTCAAGCCACAGTTGGAGGGGAAGAATGATGCTTTTAGGCTTCGACCCGTGGAGTAGGACCAGGGCTGAATACATGTAGTTCATGGTCACCGTGGAAGTTTGTTGCAAAGGCAATATTCTCCAATCTCTATTTTTGGGTTCTGGGTTTTAGATATCCACTCTTGAGTGGTTGGACTGCTACCTGCTTATTCAATTCTCTTTGATCGAGTGTATTGGAAGGATGTCCCTGGTGAGCTCGTGCCAGTTCATCCAAACCACATTCTAAATTGCTATATAACCTAATTAGGTTGAAGTTGAACTTCTCTGCGTTTCATGTGGCTTTAAAAGAGCTTGCTCTCCGATCATCAGCTTTATTTTTAAAGCTTGAGTTTGTTTTCCACGGTTATATTCCAATCTTTTGCCTTGCCTTTAAGCATAAGGGACTTTTCCAGCCTCATAAAACCGAACTTTGGGCAGCTTCGAGTCATGTCTCTTGTTATTCGAAACAAGGCAGCAAATACAACTTCTTCATTCTCTCGTCATCGGATTCTTTTGGATCGATATCTGTTCATTCTCTCATCAATAGATAATTATGGATCGATCTCTATCATTCCATACCTGATTCCAGCAAATAGTCCAAGTGAGAGGTTCCAAAAAGCCCCAATGTTATTTTGAAGCAAAATATATTGTTACCCTTAGTTGAAGATGTTCCTTCGTTCTGGCCTTGAAGTCCTAAAATCATCGTATCGTGAACAGTCCAGGCTTGAAGTTTGGGATAGAGGTTGAGGCAAAGACGGTTCGACTGGAAAGGTCTTCACTATTCTCCGGCTATGTCGGAGATGGAATTGATGTTCTGCAATCTGGCTCATTGGCTTGCGTTCTGGATCCGGTCCATCAAATTTCAAGAGAAGCTTGTTCGTTTGCTTCGAATAGGCATTCAAAAAGGCCCAGCTACAGTCCCGTTCACCGAAATCAATTCTTCCATACGCCCAAGAGTCACATTAGACTCGAAGCCTTATCATTAAGAACCCCAAATGGCATAAATCCCAAATATTGAGTTGTCCATTACCCTAAATACCCAACTGATCTTTCCATTACCCAATCTGCACCTTCACCTCCTCCTTGTGCTTCAACACAGCAGTGGCCATCATCTTCGGTGGATATTCTCCACAGTAATCTAAGCGTTCGAACTCTTGGGCCATTCTCACCAAGACGTACATCACTTCAGTAAGCGCAAACTGTTGCCCTAAGCAGATTCGAGGACCGCTACCAAAGGGCATAAATGCCCAGCCGATTTTGGCCAAGTTCTGCCATCTTTCAGGGTCGAACTGTTCTGCATTGGGTCCAAAAAACTGGGTCAGCCTGTGGATGCAAAAAAGCACTATAACGATGACGCTGCCTTTTGGACACAAAACAGGAGCCAGTCCGTCCGGTCCACCGCCTTCTGGAATTGTTGTATCTTTGGCAACCTCACGCAAATTCAGCGGAACAGGCGGCCAAAGCCGGAGTGTTTCGTTAACTACCCATTTCAAATAGGTACACTTTTTAAGGCTTTCGAAGGTGATGCGGGAACCGTTGCCAAAATGCAGCTGAACCTCTTCTCTTAATTTCTCCCAAACCCTAGGATTCTTCCCCAACTCCAAAATGGCAGACAGCAAAAGCAGTGCTGTGGTGGCTCTTCCTGCGATCATGATATTGAGAAGCTCGTCTCTGATTTCCACAGGGTTCCGGGTGTTTTTGACCAATTCGTATAGAAAAACGTAGCCGTCCTGGCTCTTTTTTTCTATTTCCTCAGGCCGCAAAGCCAACGCCTTATCCACAAACTGCTGGGCGTATTTGTGAATCACATCGATGTTCTTTTTGAATCTCCAACTATTGGCGATCCAGTAGAAGTCAAAAAGCGACAGCCGCGTAGCCAAATACTCTCCCACAAATTGAAACGACTCGTCAAATGCAATATCCTTGCCCTGTCCACCCAAAACATTCACACTTTCACCAAAAAGGAAATCCGTTGCTGCGTCCAAAGTAAATGCATAAATGAGCGGTTCCACATCGAGCGGAACGCCGCCATTGGCTCGAATATGGCTAAATAAAAGCTTGACATGCGGCTCGAGCTGCTCAACATGGCCCACTTGCTCCTTCACAAACTGCGGTCTAAGAAGATTTCTCGAATGCTTCCATTGCAGTCCCTCCGAAACGAAAATCCCGTTTCCCAAAAGCGGCTCAAATGCCGGCCTTCTGACACCCAAGCTGAAATCGCCAAATTGCGTCAGAAACATCGCTTTCATCACTTTCGGACTCCGGCTGATAATTAGCTTTTTTCCAGGAAGCGTTAGAGAGAAAGCATTGGAATCGCCAAAACGCTCCTGTATTGCCTGGAGGAAGAAGCCTGTTGAAAAGTTCTTAGAACCGTTCACAATTGCTGGCACAGTTTGAAAGACGTTTCGGTGGTCCACGATTTCTTCAGTATTCCATGATTTAGCGAGTCTGAGGTATTTCACTCTTTTCACGGCAACTTTTGCAGCCACAAGAACAAAAACCACCCCCAAAAGCTTCCAAAACGTCACGGAAAACATAGCATAAAAAAAGGGTGGTTTTGTGGAGAGCCCTGTTTTTGAGCTTCGGTCCTTGATAGAGCCGGTACTCCGCACCAGACAATGGGATGAGCGGAGGGGCGGGAAGAAGAGTCGATACCGGGGAATGAAGGCCACGGCCAGTTGATAAATACAAATTTAAAAAGACCAGGAATTTCAGGGAGTTTATATGAGGTGTACGGGTTTGATAGTTCAAGGAGGTTCCCTGATTAAGTAAGAACAAGAATGGCTGCAAATTTGGTGCACGGGTCTCATGGTGTTCAGGCGATTTATGGGGAAGAGTAATTGGAGGAAATAGAGGGAAAAAAATAGCTAAATAGCTAGAAGGCATTCCAGTATTCTTCAAATTAGTAGAAGAATGAGACAGTCAGGAATCATGGATCACTCAATGCCAGGCCTTAAGATCTGTCAATGGAGAGGGGATGAAAATGGAAAGTTATCTTCTTTTCTTTTTTTTTAAATAAATTAAGTACATCAGTTTATGTGACTTGAAGCAAAGCTGGATGAGGTTTAATTGGCGGTATGGCGGGGAGAGAAAGTGTTTGGGGTGTATTCCATCTTCTCCATAAAAGTCAATTTCAGATCTAGTAATTCTGTCAATCGAGATCAAGCTCCAAACCTGAAGTCTAAACTCACAATCTCAATTTAAGCGACTCGTTCCTCGAAGGCTCCAAATCTAGAGGCTCTTTAAGGGACTCTTGAAACAAACATTATATAACATGCTGGCGAAGAACAAAGCACAAGTTACTGCTTCTCAGAACTTGAATTCACTATTCAATTACGGCGTTGCCTTTTAAATTTCTCCATTATAGATCAGTCTTGATTACGTGACAGGATAAATTCTTCCTTTCAACTACCAAGCAGTATTCAGAGAATATCAGTCTCGGATTTTACTCCGAGGAATATGTTGAGGTTAAGAAGTGAAATCAAGAGAAAAAGAAAGCCTTTGGTCTCACGAATTATTCATTGCAAATTCCAGTAAGGCCGTTGACCATTACGCCCAAATGGGCAACTGTTATTTTTAGCTTTTGACATTCGGATCTCGTAGTTGGGTATTGCATAGATTTAATGAAGGAATTCTGAAATCTCAGTGTTTACTTTTATGATGATACTGCCTGTTTTGGCTAGTCCACTTTAAGAAGGCCTCAAGCGGCTAATCGAACGATGCAAATGCAAAATTCTTGGTAAACTCGTATATTTTACTAAGATGACAAATTGTCACCTCATCTGATGGTGCATCTGAGACCCCAGGCAAAAATTAGCATTTTGAGATTCACGTCAATTTTTAAAAAGGATGCCTTTTCGGTGCCTCTGTTAGTTAAGTCGTACGGATAGTTTCACATTTAAACAGTGATTTCACAAGCCAATATCACTCTAGGTAATTCTTTGGGTGTTTTTGCAACTCTAAGTTCTAAAGACGCAATTGCTAATGCAACTCTCGAATAACAGTATCAATCAATTGTAGTCTGAGGATTAGCAAGCTTCTGCAATAGGTACAATACCGACAACTAAGGAGGCTTTAGGTGTTGATAGATTTCCAGCATTTATTCAACTCTTACAACCAGCAGTATAAGTTATTGTCGTCGAATACCATGTGATAGAGGTAAAATAGAAGCTAATGATTCACCGAAAATTATTCTCTCCCCAATTGCCAATTATTAGCTCTCTACTCTTCAATCAATTAATTTGAAATGATTTGTTTTAATTGATTGAAGAGACAAGTGGCAGGCCCCTCAAACTACTAACCTACACTCGTATTAAAGCAATCATCATTTATTAGTCAGTTCGTCATGTATTGAGAGTCTACTGCAGAGCGCTTACAAAAGCATGGCGATACCGGCAACAACACCGACGGCAGCAGCTGGGACAACACCCTGGGCAGCACCCTCGAAAGAGGACACAGAGGGCTCAGCAGCGCCAGAAGAGGCAGCTGGCTGGGAAGCGGCTGGCTGGGAAGCAGCTGGCTCAGAAGCAGCTGGCTGGGAAGCCTCGGCCTGAGTGGACTCAGCCTGGGTGGTCTCCTCAGCAGTGGTCTCGCCAGTCTCTCTAGCAGGAGCAGAGGTGGCAGAGGTGGCCTCACCCTCAGTGGTGGTCTCATCAGTGGTCTGCTGAGCTGGGGTGGAGGAGGTGGCTGGGGTGGACTCGGCCTGGGTGGTGGCCTCCTTGGCGGCAGCAGAGGAGATGGCAGAGCTGGCAGCATCGTTGATGATCCAGTATGGCTCCCAGACACCAGCGTTCTTACAGACCTGGATAGAGGCGTCGAGGGCCTTCTGAGCGTCAGCACCAGCACAGTTCTCGGCGTAACACTCAGTCACCTTGGAGGACCAGGTGGTCATCACACAGAGGCAGCCAGTGTCCCAGTATGGGCAAGGGGTGGAGGAGGTGGACTCTCTGACACATGGCTGAGCACAAGCTGGAAGAGAGTCGAAGACTGGGTCACCGAAACCGTTGATGGTGGCGGTCTTAGGAACAGATGGGTAGGTGGCCCATTGGTTACCTTCGTCGGCGGCGGCGACAGTGGCGATAATAGCAGCGAGTGGAAGGGCGAAGATCATTGAAAGTTCGATGGTGAAAGAGGCTGCATTGGTGGGGGGACTCGGGTGTTTATATACTTTTTGGCTGCAATTTTTACTCCCCAGCACTAGAGTCGGGGCCTGCACACATGCAAGGACCAGTAGTCGGCAGTTGCTATTTCTGGGGCGTGTAGCGCCCGGTATGGCCTCTGTTTGTGGACACTCAGATTCCTAAAGCAGATGGTGCATGGCTGGAACTCGCTTTTCTGGGGCCAGAATGTGTGCGGATGCGGCGGCATCGTAGTGAAGCAAAGGGGCTTGTTATTGTGCATGCTGCAATGCCATGCGGTCTATGCGTGGTACCCTCGGCGCCGAGTCGGTCACCCTCGGATCTCGCAGCCTCCGGCCCCAGCCGCTCGGCGTTATCGTTGATGCTTTAGATAACTTTTGTTGATGTGCCAAACGGGACATGTCAATGTATTCCCGAATGCGTCAACTCACAGACACATTATCTGATTAATCAGCGTGATTTTCCCGTCGTGCTCCGTCTGTATTTGCTGTCGGCCTCCTGGTTTCGGACTTTTCGCCTGCGCATCGGTTATGGAGTCTGTTTAGCAAAGCCCAGAAAGTTTAAAATTGTAAAGCGGTAAATTTCCAGAATCCAGTGGGGGCCGAACAGAGTCTATGACTGGTTGCATTTAGAAAAGAAAATTTGTCATGAATCTGGCGTGATACTCCGCATGGTCTGGGCGACTGGTTGAATTTTCTTGACTTCAAAGCACGTTTTCTTTTTTCCGGACTCCAATTTAGTCTCCTGAACGCAGACCGTGACTTTCAAACCCGAAAGAGGCAGAAAAATGCAGAATTCTATCAAAGGTTCCTTGTCGAAACATTTCAGAAGTGACAGCCGCCATGTCGCCTTCCCTTTACGAACTCGCCTATTTTTGACCCCGCCGCTGTATACTAAAACTCTTAAGCGTCTCGTAAATATTCATAATTTAGTCTCTTCCACCAGGGAGCAAACAAATACCCAAACGCTCTCGTCGCTTGTAAACCTTATTTGATGTCTTGCTTGCTTCGTCTGTCTTCCCTAACCAATTGTCAATTGTAGCTCCCATTTTACCATGTTTACTTTTGTTGCTGCCCGGTTCTGGTGTTTTCTTACCTCTTTGGTGTATCCAGGTTGTCCCAGTATGGAAGCGGTATCACCGACGGTGGCTTGAAATCTCGAAGAAGTTTTCCGATAGGCTTCAATTTTGGCCAAAAAATGTAGTATGGTTCCTCGTGTTTAGTTCTTTTTCTTTGTGGGATTGTGAAGTGTTTCACTATCCGGTTCCGCTTAATCCCGTTTCTGAGTCTGCTTTGAGCCCTGTGTCTCTCCACGAAATCCCATTGTCATGCGGTTTGGGGTTTGGAGCACAATCCAGGCAACGAGTTACCAAAACAACAAATCCTTGGCCCAATTCGGAAATTCTGCTGTGTCTAAATTTGCCCCTCCCACATAGAAGGGTGTCCGATAGATGGAGAGTCGGGGATTTGGTAGAGTTTTCCTGGTTATCGTTATAGCTTCTTGATGATTTTTCTGGGTGGTTTTCATGATGCTTGAGTATAATCTGGCCCTTTTAGATCGATAATAATATTGTAAAAGGTGAAAATATTTTCATCAAGTGTAGTCCAGAACTACTTTTACATGGCCTCCAATTTCCCTTATTTGTTTATTTAAATTTGAATAAGAACCACAGTCATCAAAATATCCTTTACAGTCAGAGCAAAAAAATTGATGGACGATGTTCCGAAATTACACCAGCCAGTGAACAACATTGATAAGTTTTTCATGCTACCCAGCGATGTTCAAAGATTTTCAGCTAGATTACCCCGATCAAGCTTAATCATAGGCCATTCTGAAGAAAAGCAACTCATAATGGCACCAAGCTGTATCGTGACAATCTTCCACGATATTGGTGAAACTCGAGATTGAATCAAGTGTCATGGCAAGTTCCCAACATTCTTGCAATCTCCCTACTATATTGATGGTCGACATAATTTCCAAAAAAAAAAAAACAGCAGGGCCCAAATTCCGCTTGAAAGTAATGAAATCATTGCCTTCTCTTTTGATGATATCGGCATGGAAGTCTTGATTTTGTGGATCCCATCTGGGGACATTATCAATGGTTTTGGCAATTTTCTTGACCATCAAAAAGCATCGTCTAGGAAATTGGACCTCAAAGTGAAATTCCTCATAAAGAAGCAGCTCTCTGATAAACCTGAGCCTATGAGTTGCGTGCTGTTAAGGAGGGCTTCATGATTATGGCTCTTCTCTTTTAAATTTGAGAAGCAGAAAGTTCTCTAAGAGCTCTTTAGTTGGCTGAATACTTCCTAGATTGAACCCCTGAAGAATTATCAGATTACGGATTCGAGGAAAATGGGACGTCTTCATTGCTTGCAGGGGTCTAAATCCACAAAAAAATATTCAACTCAGCTTTAGGGGTGGAAAGCCTGCTATCATTGATTGCAACCTTCCCATAAAGAAAACCGATTACACAATTAAAAACTCTGACCATCCACATTTCCAGAGGCTGCTAAGATACATCTCAAACCAGCGGAAGCATTTGAATCAAATTGACAATTCGACTATAATCATTTCACTAGAATATATGAAAAGGTTCCTCCTTGATACCGAACCTCGTAGGCCCTCCACTACATCTTGCCGAACCAAGCCTATTACTTTTATATTTTTATATACACTAGTGCAAGAGGGAAAGGATCGCCACAAGCACCAAAGCGGCAAGACCCGTCAGCTGGACGCCAGCACCGGCGTTAGACGACAGAGAGCCATCAGAGCTTCCCGAAGAGGTGCTAGTAGAGCTGCTTCCGGAAGAAGAGCCACTTGAAGAGCCGCTTCTGGAAGCGGAACTGGAGCCGGAACCGGAACCAGAACCGGAGCTGGAACCGGAGCTGGAACCGGAGCTAGCGCTAGAGCCGGAGCTGGAGCCAGAAGTAGTAGCAGAAGAATCAACGCTCGAGGTGGAAGCCGATTTCGTCACAACGTTTGTTCCGTCGATCTTCTTATCGCCGTTGTCGCCAAAGTCCGAGTCCTTGGTGGTGGCAGCAGCAACCTGCCACGTTCCAGCAGCCAGAGAAAGCTGAGTAGAAACAGAAGCTGGCATCATCCAGATATTAGCACCCACCGACTCACACAAGGAGTAGGCCAAAGAAGTGGCACTGGCAACGTCAGAACCCTTACATTTCAGGGCAAAACAAGCACCGACCTGGCCAGACCACTGAGGCATCACACAGAAACAACCAGTATCCCAGTAAGGGCAGGGAGTCACTTTGGTACTAAGAGCAACGCAATCCTTAGCACAGTCTGGGAGCTTGGCGTAAATGGGGTCGGCGAAACCGTTGATACTGGCCGATTTGGGCACAGAGGGGTAGATGTCCCACTGGGAGGCAAGGGCTCCGGTAAGCAAAAAGACGAAGGCAAGCATTTTGGTTTTTCAGATGAGGATTTCGAAGGTTTTTATGGATACAACGGTCCCGAGGACCATGGCGCGAGTTCCGAGGGTGCCGGGGGTATCGCTGTGCGGCGTTTGCGGCCGGAAAACGCTGGAATCGCTGCAATGCTGGAAAAGCAGCTTTGTGGAGCGGCCTTGAGTATGGGCATTTTGTCTGTATGAAAATTTTCTTCATCGTTTGCCCAGGACTCTTTAACTCACATCGCCTAAAAGCCGGGACCGGTCTGGTTAGCGGCCGGAAGTCGTGCGGCGGCTGCAGAAGCGATCCTGCAGTAGCCGAATATCATTTCGGGGACATCGGTGCAAAACAAACAAAAATGGGTAGCATAAGGACATGACACATATCGGTCAGAGCTTTCGGTCAGATGCAGGGATTGCAAAGAGGTTTCAAGGCTTGCTGTTTTCGAATTCTGTGGACAAGGCTGAAAACCGACTTAGACGAGGCTTAGTGTGGAGAAACAGTTGCAAGGGTTGAGTTCCACCTGACCTAGATGTGTGAAAGCCAACGTCACATTCTGGTGTCTTTTCTGGATTAGCCAATAAGAATGCCCGCCGAGTGCGGCGCGCAGATGGAATAGATACAAAAAGAAACATAACCTTTCTGCACGGGCGTCAACTGTGGGGTGCCAATCGAGCAGGCGAACAATGAAAAAGAGCAGGGCTGCAAATTTGTGTCATAGGGCCGGTTGTTCTCGAATCGGCACGGGAAGTCCTTGTGGCGCCATTTGTGAAAAGATTTTTTCCACAGAATATGCATGAGATGCCAAAGATTTCTTGTCTCTGCGGCTCTATTTCAGCTGGTAGTATCAGATCCATCAGATGATAGCCCGATGCAGTGCGTCGTATGCACAGAAACCGAGGGCTGTGGTGCGGCTAATGTGCCTGACGGCGGAATCCGAGGGGGGAAACGCCGTAAGCCCGTCTGGCTGTCTTTACTCAGGGGCTTAGTCTCGCTTCGGTTCAGGCAGCCTCAGGGTCTTACAAGCCGCTTTTTTATGGGCTTTAAAGATTGAGCTATTTCGGCTTCAAGCGTATTGGGACAATTGAGGACATCGACAAAACAGAGCGAAATTATACGAGACAAATTCTGGAGGCCATTGTTGGTGCCTTGGTCATTGGTTGACTAATAATGACTAGAGCGCAGATCGCGTATTTGGCTTTGTAATCTCTTTCCGTTGGAAAGATCTTGAATTCACGAAGTCCAAAACACCAAAGCTCTTTCAAATAAAGAAGCTTGATATAAGTCTCGTGAGTTCTTTTATTTTTGAAAATCTTGTTCAAAGCATTTTACCTTTCTTAAACTTCCCCGGTATTGGGTACCCCGACTTGTGGAGTTATCGCTGGAGATCTGCGTTTGACTATTGCTCCAGCAACTTCAAAGGCTTAGAACCATTGTAGAGCTTTTAAGTACAGTCCAGAATTCAGAAGACGGAACTGGCTGGAAAAAGCGGAACTTCGGGCTGAAAGAAGCCGGATTCGGAAGTCAGTGATTGAGCTTCAGCTGGTATCAAATTCAAGTCATTTCTGGTGAAGGGATTTGTTTTCAGAACAGTCAAACTGTTGGCAAACTACCGGGAAATTGATTACTTGATATAAATGAATTAAAGTACTGGCGATTGGCAGAATAATCCAAGCCAAGACAAGAGGTACCACCGATATTTCCGTGAATCTCTTGGTCTTGGACTAATCTGGTATGGACGGAGTAATCATCGAAATTCAGATGCTTTTATTGGAGGCAACTGCCTGCGGTGTTTTCTCCAAGAAATGGACGTCCGTATGTGGAAAGATGCTTCCCTGAAAATGGCTGCAATTCAAGGCTGAGCTGAAGACTGAGCTGAAGGTTGGAGTTTTACGGGAGTGGAGGGGAAGTCGTTTTTGATTATTGCTTGGAACGGCGAATTGGCAGCATAACATTCATTTTGGGCGAGTGGACTCGTATGTTAAGGCCTTGAAGATCAATGATTTGCATTTGGCAAAAAAAAAAAATAAAGTTTTCAACAGAACAATCGGACTGACGACCCAGAGGATGGCAAAAAACTTTTAAGTCGTTTTAAATTTTCCTTATTGAATTTGGGCATTTCTGAGGCCAAGGCTTTCTTATCACATCATGCCATTGGATCCTTCTATGAACATCTTTGATCAATGTCTATCAACACCAATAGTCGTTCTTATATTGATCTTCAAGAGCTGAGGGCATCTGTTGCAACGCAGTGTTTTGAAAATCTCAACTTGGCCTTTCGTTTTGTAGAATCTAAATCTCATGTCTAGTTGTAGCACCAGGTACTCTTTTCGGCCTCAATGGAGTGAAAGCCGATCCAATGTTTTGAACAATGGATTAGTTCCAATATTTTCTTTCAACTGATATACCTCGATTAGAGTAAGAAAACTCTATCGCTATGTTTCAAGACGATCTTCAATTCAAGTTTTCGGGACCTTCCAAGTTTATCGACCCACAGGAATCATGTATTTTATGACCCTCTTCAATTGACGTATCAAAAGAGGCATAACATTGGGCCTTCTTCCTCAATTCACTGTGCATTGAGCAGGCAGCTTTTGCTTTCACAAACCAATTGAATGTTCAAAAATCTTCAAATGTGTTCTCTTGAAGCTCATGGTGTTCCGTATCTCGCTGCCCTGATGAAGAAATCTTACCACAGCCAGAAAGTACACATCAAAGGTTTAAGACTGACCAGAATGGCAATATTGAACTGGATAGCTTCCCAGCCCTTGCTTCCTAGCCTTGACACATTGGCTCCAACTGAAGCACCAAAATACCAGGCAGCACCGGCTACAGTAGCTCACAATTTTCCCGAGGCTTTCAATTGTCTTGGATGTTATTCAACTGCTTTCAAATGTCCATGAAGTCTTGATCTCACAAATGCTCCCAAAAACGCTGAACGTCTTAAATTCTTGAAAATTCGGAATGCTTGAAAATTTTCCGAGTGGTCCATTGAGTCAACTCCAAGTCTCAAGCTCTCAACTGTCCTGGGGATCTTTAGTTTCTGAAGTTCCTGAATGATCTAAATATTTCAAAAGTTCTGGCTGATCATGGAGGTTTCCAAGTCCTGAATGCTCTGAAAGTTCCTAAATGCCCTGAATGCTTTCAAATATAGTGAATGCTAACTTTTTGCCTACAATTTCCTATAGTCCTGAATCTCTCAATTGCCTGAATCTCTCAATTGCCTGAATCTCTCAATTGCCTGAATCACTCAACTGCCTGGATCTCTCAACTGCCCTGAAGCTTCAAGCTCCCAAACGCTTCTAGTCCCCGACTCTCAGCAATCTTCAACATCTCAACATCCCTGTTGTACTCCTAACCTCCTACCCCCTACATCACCATCGCTTCTTCGGCGATTTGCTTTCCTATAAACAGCAGCCTTCCTATAAACAGCGGGCCTCAACAATCCCCTATAAACACTCAGCGGCCCAAACAACCAGCCTAGGTGAAAAGAGAAGCCACAAGAAGAAGGAACGCCACGCCGGCGCCCTGCACGGCAGCACCGTTGGAACTGCTGGAGCCAGTAGGTCCACCAGAGCGGGTCTTGTCCTCGGTTTTAGCAGTAGCCAACACAGACAGCAAAACGGATGACTTCGACCAGGGAGAGTCAGGAGTTGTGGATGGCGCAGAGTAGGCGGATCCAGCAGCCAGCGAAAGAAGGTTCGACACAGACAGAGGCATGTTCCACACGCTGGCGCCGACCTTGTCACAAAGCGAGTAAGCCAAAGAAGTGGCAGTGGCGATTTCTTCGTCACGACAGCCCTGGATAATACACTCAGCCACAAGACCAGACCACAGGGGCATCACACAGAGACAGCCGGTGTCCCAGTATGGACATGGGGTGGATCTGGTGGACAAGGTGACACAGCTTTTGGCACATTCTGGAAGCTTGTCGTAGATGGGGTCGGCGAAACCGTTGTAGGTTGCCGTTTTGGGGACACTGGGGTATGTGCTCCATTGATCAACTGCAAAGACGTTGGCAACGAGGGCGAGAGCGGTGAAGGTGGAGGAGAGCTTCATGGTGGAATGGAAACAGGTTTTCTGGGGAAGAGAGAAGAGAGGGGTGAATTGGCGCCTATTTATGCTTCTTGCGCTCTGAGATAAGCAGCCCAGATTCTGCTTTGTTCTTGGTCATTCATTACTCTTCGTTAATTTGG
Source organism: Candidozyma konsanensis (assembly GCA_030563505.1). NCBI lineage: Eukaryota > Fungi > Ascomycota > Pichiomycetes > Serinales > Metschnikowiaceae > Candidozyma > Candidozyma konsanensis. The sequence goes on along the minus strand of JAJMJI010000016.1, from coordinate 233,350 downwards.
GTATCGATTGGGCTTCGGACCGGCCGGAAGTCTATTGTGTACTGCAGATAAGCTTTTGTGTTCCGACCACCGTGCCCTCGGATCTACCCTCGGCTGCCCCAATGCGGCGAAACGGCACTTTAGACAATAGCGCGCCGCACGGCCTTGTGCTGCAGAGCCTAATTGGCCAATTTTAACCGTCTGAAAAAGCGCCCAAAGCGCTTTCCGTCGCTTCAGCAAACCGGCCCTTCGGGCTGACAGACTTGAAATTCTTGTGATGAGCTTGGCATCGTCCCTGGTTTTACGAGCAGCCAAGAAAAACTCCTCGCATGAGCGAAGATTGGTCCCCTGCACGTAAGCATAATCTACGAGAATCTGCAAGCGCTACGCGCCCTCACCGTGCATATGTAGGTGTTGGGACTGCAGACAACCCATCAGATAAAATTCCCACCGAAATCACCGGCGTCTTCTGTGCCGCCCCATGTACCTCTGCGGTGGACATATCGCTAGCCCATATAGACTGAATCTTGGCCACTGCCCTCGGAAGTCTTAGTGCCACTTCCCGCATCGCAAATTCACCGATATCGCCATCTCCTCTGATCGCTCTCCTTCAATTAAAGAAGAAAGATTCCGTGACCAAGAAATCTCACAAAGATAATTCTTGTCCGGAAAACCAAGACACCTGGCCACCTGTGGATCAAAAAATACGACTCCTCCTTTCTTGGTAAAGAATCGTACCACCCTTTGACTATCTCCAGATAAACGGCATTATCCGCAGAGAAGCCTAAATTTCCGATCTGAAAACAGGTATCCAAAAAAGAGCATTTGCCGAAACACATAGGATTCTTGCTAGCCTATTCATTGCTCCATAGAAGATCTTTGCCAATATCTCCATTAGCCTGATTGCTCAAGCCTGAATCCTCAAGCCTGAATCCTCAAGCCTGAATCCTCAAGCCTATATTCCCTTGCATAATGACCATCGAACTCAAAGACCAGTATTTCGTGGAAAAGGAGCGGAACACCAAATACGAGTTTCTCGCCATGTTGGTGAGCTTCCTTCTCCCCATAATCCACGGCGCCCTCTTCAACTGGACCCCCTTCTACCTCCGAAACAAAAGAGACCAGAAAACGCTAAACCACCACAAGTTCTGGAACATGATGCGGCACTACGAGGCTTTCACCAAAGTCTTCAAAATCACCATTTTCAAGCATGCGTTCTTCGTTCAGCCGGCCATTCTCGTGCTGATTGCCATCCATTTAGGTATTAACGCTGTTCTTTGCGTTGCTGAAACCGCTGAAATCGACTACGAACCACAGCTCTACGTTGTGTCCAAAAGAGTGGGCCGTATAGCCGTGGGAAACCTTCCGGCGATTCTTCTTTTCGTCGCCAAAAACGACTTTGTGTCCACCTTGAGTGGACTTGATTTGGACAAGTCGGTGTTTTTCCACAAATGGCTCGGACGCTTTATGTTCATTGCTGTTACCATCCACATGGCCCTTTCGCTCAAATACTGGCTCGACTTGAAGTTCTACATCATGATCATGATCCCTCCCCAGATTTTCGGCATGATCTCCTATGGCTGTTTGGGTATGTTGTGTCTTGCGTCGTTCAAATTCATCAGAAACTTTGCCTTTGATTTCTTCTTGATGCAGCACAGAATCTTCAACTTCATCATGCTTCTCTTGGCCTTTTTCCACAACGGCGGCAACAAGGCTGCGGTTCTTTTGGCCGTCCACATGTTGGTGTTGGACAGAATCACATCCAGGGTTTTGGGTATAGTGACCAAACGCAGAGGCCCCACCAAAGGCATGTCTGAGTTCGAGATCTTGGACGAAACCACAATCAGAATCTCGATTCCCGTTGAGATCAAACTGCATAACCAGGACCGCTGGTTTTGGTTCCTTGTTCCCCGTTACGGTGGCTGGAGAGCAGGCCAGCACGTGTACTTGAACGTCATGAAGGTGAGTCTTTTCCAGTACCACCCCTTCACCATCGCCAGTTTGCCTGATTCCGGAAAAATGGTCATCGTGATGAAGGTGATGAAGGGCTTCACAAAAGGGCTCTTGAAGAAATTGAACAAGATGGAGGCCACTGAAGACGAGGAGTCCCTGGCTGAAATACAGTCTGTGGATTCGGCCCTCCAGCTGACCAGCTCCATTACTTCTGAAGGAAAGCTCATGGAAGCCGCCGAAGACGTGGCTTTGAGACCTCAGATCCAGGAGCTCAAGAACGTCATTGACCAGTTCACGGCTCCACGCATTTTCAACTTGAAGGCAGGTATCAACGGTCCTTACGGCGCCAAGTACCAGCCACTCACAAAGTTCGAAACGGTGCTTTTCTTCAGTGCCGGCTCTGGTGCTGCCTTCACGCTTCCTGTGGCCTTGGATCTCCTCAAGAAGATCAAGGAAAGAGACGAAGCCGACGACTACATGTACCGTCCCGAAAACGCCAAGATCAAGATTGTTTTGGCGTTGAAGGAAAAGGCCAACCTCCAGTGGTTTGACCACTTGTGGCCGGAGTTTCTTCCATTTTTCAATGAAGGCAGAGCCCACCTCGCTTTACACGTTACTCTGGAAAAGCCCAAGGCTACAGTGATCGACATGAATGAAAAAGAGTCCAAGAAGTCAGAAACGCTTGAGCAAACCTTTGTCAGACAAGCGCTGTACGGCTCTTCTTCTCCTTCTCTTCAGGACTGGAACGGATTTTCCGTGACTTACGGAAGACCTCAATTTGACGATATCATCACCGATGCCGCTTCGGAGCTCCGGGACCCAAGCTACAGAAAGGCGTTGGCGTGTGTGGGATGTGGTCCCGAATTGTTCAATGGCGAGATCACCTTGAGTTGCCAAAAGAACAGAAAGGTTAAACATGCGCCGGATGTGTACTGCTACACAGAGTCGTTCGGCTAGGCGGATTTATAGGGTATGATCGGTTCAGCATATTACAAAGGATTAATTTATTTTGAGATTGTTGTAGGGCAGTGATTGAGGGAGCTAAGATTGAGTTAAAGAGGTGTTGGTGACTCTGATTGAGTGTGTAGAAATGGCATGTGGAAATCTAAAGCGATAAGTCCGAATTTGATTAGAAAGTTGTCAAAGGCATGAGACAGTCGAAATGGTGTGTAATGATTTAATGGAGGTTCTTGTTCATTCTGTTATGAAGCCTGGCCTGGTTCTGTTTCTATTGCCCGTTCCCTTTACCTTGAATTACATTGTCCAGGACTCTATAGAGGTATTTCCAGGTCCCTTAATGAAACAATGAAAGTTCAAGACCAAGTCTTGTCCTTCCAGTCTTAATTGTCACGACATTTCAAAACTTATTATTAGTAGCTAGTGCTTTGTAGAAGAGGTATTATATAAGAATCTAGGCTCTTCTAGTCTTAAAATGCATTTATGGAGGTTCAAAGACCATTTTTGTTCCTTCTCATGGTCAAGATGGATATGCTTTACTCAATTCACTATCATTAAGTCCGCTCTTGGAAACCCACTAAGAGTTAGTCTGTTTCCTGCTCGTTGTTATGAAAAACAAGCGCCAATTTTCCTATCGTCACATTTATAAACGAGCTCAGTTGCTTGATCAGTTGCTTGAGGCCAGTGTTGATTAACTGAATCTTTGCGATGATAGCTGATAGTGAATCCAAACTCTAGAGAATAATGTCTACATTCAAAGGTAACAATTGGTGGTCATAGGTGAATCATCAGATTATCAAAGTCATTGTATGTTCTGGTCGGGCTTCAGGTGTAGATTAACATGGTCCTCTTGATACTAGGTAAACGTAGAATGTCTGTCAAAAGCACTCTACGGCAGCTGAAATTCTACAAGCAGGCATCTTAACCCACAAGGAGCCATCCAGAACAGAACAGTTCGCCATTCATCAACGCATACACTTCCTTCTTGACTAGCTTATTATCGCATTAAATCCGTACTTACTGTCGCAGCCATACTAATCCTTGGGAGGAAATCTGTCGCCTTCCCACCACTTGAAGCCAAGCCCGTGGCCCATGGGATCGTTTCTGTACCTTTTGGGTGCCTTTTCGCCGATTTGGTGAAGCTTGGTCAACTCGTCTTCAGTCAACTGAGGCAACCTCGTGAGGTTCTCGATTCTCTCGGTCTTGGACGTCCGTGGAAGCGTGATTCTGCCCTCCAAGATGTGGTAGGCGTTGGCGATTTCGTTTGTCGTCACATCGTACTTCTTTGCTAGGCTTTTGATCAAAGGAAGTTGCAACACTGGAGCGCCGTCGGCGCCAAATGGCGAGTACGCTTCGGTCAAAATGGAGTGCTTTTCGCTCCACTCCACGAGATCCATCTGAGGCAATTGTGGGTGGAGCTCGATCTGGTTAAGAACAGGTACCGTGTCGACCTCCTTGAGAAGCCACTCCAAACGGGAAATGTTGTAGTTGGAAACACCGACCGAACGCACCTTTTTCGTTTCGTCTCTGATTCTCACAAGCTCCTTGTAAACATCGATGAATTTCGTGCCCTTGACTGGATCGTCGTCGTACTTCAAGTTTCCGTCTTCATCCTTAGGAAGAGCAGGATGACCTCTGGCGTCACCGTGAAGAGCAATTGGCCAATGCTGCAAAACAAGATCAACGTAGTCCAAGCCCAACGTCTCCAAGGAAATGTCCAAGGACTTTTCGGGGCTGTGCCAGAAAGAAGGCCACACCTTGGTGGTGACGAAGATATCCTCTCTTTTGACCACACCTTCGTCGAACAACTCCTTGAGCGCCTCTCCCACATACTTTTCTGTGCCGTAGTACCAGGCAGTGTCTATGTGGCGAAATCCCGATTTGATTGCGGTCAAGACCTCGATTCTGGTGTTTGAGGGATCATCTGAAGGAACGGTTCCAAGTCCCAAGGCTGGGATCTTGTGGCCGTCGTTGAGACTGAAAGTAACGTCTGTGGCGGATGGAGAAGACATGGTTGAATGAAATTAATCCATCCCGACGATAGCTGCCTTTTATAGTGCTGTTAGTTGCTGGTTTGCATTTCGGACTTGAGACCGGGCTTCAACACAAGGCAGTGTTATGTAAGCTGTTACTTTTGTGGGAAAGAATTAGTGGAAAATCAGACAATTGCTGAGCCTGGTTCGGACGATTAGATTTGAGGAAATTGCCGTCTTGGTTTTAACCTTCTAGTCAATTCCTCTATTCTCCAATCCGCCTCCCCCCGATCGGCGCCTGTGGACCCTGGACCACACTTTAGTCTCACTCTGCATTTTTAACGTCAGTCCCAAATGGGTAGTTTGCTTTGCCTCGATGTTTCTTTTCAAATGGCTCAATTATGGCTTGCGGTCATTGGTTGCTATCTGGCCGCAAGAGCAATTGCGCTCAGAGCCAGTATGGATGTTGAGGTTTAAGGCAGGGGCTAGAAACTTCAGCGTGCGGCTGTGGGGAGCTCCGAGCTTTTCGTTTTCGGTGGACGTTAGTGATCTACTTCAAGAAAGCAAGAGTTGTGTTGACTGATCTGCGATCTACTGGCGCAATAATCCGAGCTTGCTTTGGTTGCTGGTCTAAGGTGGATTTCTCGAGAATAGAGGCCTTTCGCTTGCTTGATCAATCTGCTTGAAGATTTGAGCAAAATTCTGCTGTTGAACTTTGGTACTTTTCGGGGCCTCCCCATTGAACAGTGTCTGACTGTTGGGCCCCACTTCCTTGTCCCCGATTTTCGATCCAATAAACCAGGTGTATACTATGAGCTGGACGCTCTCTAACGATTGCCTGTGAATCGTTGTCAATCGTCTTTTGCAGCATTTATCTGAATGTCTTTTGTAACGTTACTCTGAATGTCCAGAATGGCTGCGAAAATCTTACTGCTTTTCGACAAACACCAGAAACTGTAATCTTTCAACATGCCCTTAAAAATCCGGTTTTCACCGATTTCAGCTCTCAAAACCAGGAACCGACCATTGTTCCACAAATTGCAAATCTAACCTATTTCGGCTCTTTGGAGCTTATATATGCCAGGTAATTTACCAGAAACGAAATAATCGGATATTCTCAGCCACAGTGCCCAAAACGACGGCCCTTTTCTGCACAAAAACTGGCGGAACCTCGAAAAGAAAATAGCTGGGTCTACTGAATGTTCTTGCAGAAATCCGAAATGAGAGCTGATATTTGCTGATGATGCTCCAAAACGACTGAAGATATTACTTTTCATGGTGCACGGGTGTAGTTCACAGTGGAACCTGAGGTTCTGAAAATGGGTATGTGAAGTCCATGAATCAGGCAGTAGAGACTATAAAAAAGAAGAACATTCTCAATACCTAAAAGGCTCTAAAGCATTAGTGTCAAATTCTCGGATTTTTTTAAAGTACGCCCCATAAAAAGCAGCCTGCGAATGCTCCTCACAAGATTCCGTCATAATGCTTTCCTCAACCCAGTCAAAGAAGTAGCACCATAAACGTCGTCCCAGCTTTGGAGTCGCCTTCTTTTAACTGGCACTTATTCCACATGCCTCTGCTTATACCTTTTTCCCACACCTCAAGATCGACGAAAATTGCCTAAAAGCAAAATCACCAAAAGCTTTCAGTTCAGCTGTAGAGACCTCAGGACGGAATTGTCGTTATCGGTCCAACGGTACACCCGTACACCACATACACCTCGAGCGGCTTATCTTCCTCGGCTTAGTCCACAAGACCAATTTCTGAGTCAACACACATAAAAGCCCTCAGCCTGCTCAGACAAAACCCAAATCATATTTTTCACTCGAGCTCACCGCCACTGCTCAAATCCCCATATATCTCCCTCAATCGCACGTGACTTAGAGGTACCGCTGACCCCACATTTCAGGAATTTCCACCAACAACCACACCATGTTTTCCCAATTCAACTCAAGAAGATCCACAGTTCACTCCACCAAGGGCATGGTGGCGCTGTCCCAGCCACTAGCGAACGCTGCAGGAATCCGAATCCTTGAAAAAGGCGGCAATTGTGTGGATGCTTCAGTGGCTGTTCTGGCGGTTTTGTGTGTTGTAGAGCCCACATCCACTGGCGTCGGAGGCGACTGCTTTGTGTTGTATTACGATAAAAAGCGGAAAGACGTGCAGGGTCTTTCGGGCCACGGCAAACTGCCCCAAAAACTTACCATTGATTTGGTCAGAGAAACAGAACCAGAAGTCAAGGGACCCCGTTTACCCAGAACTAGTGTTCATGCTGTGACAGTGCCCGGAGCCATTGCAGGCTGGCTAGATGCCTTGGAAAAATGGGGTTCTGGAAACGTCTCGTTGTTGGAAATCCTTCAGCCGGCTATAGACCTAGCACAAGGAGGATTCGTTGTTTCAGCCATTGCTGCCAGAATGTGGGCCAATGCGCTGCCAAAGTTGATCAAACAGAGCGGAAAAAACGCAGAAACGTTTTTAAATGCCGATGGGCTGTTTTGCAAGGAGGGGGACTTCTTCACGAACGAGCCTTTGGCAAAGTTGTTTTTGAAAGTGGCACATGAGGGTAAGAAAGGCTTCTACGAGGGCGACGTGGCTCAGCAGATTGTGAATAAAATTCAGGAGAAGGGCGGTGTCATGGAATTGAGCGATTTGGCTAACCACAAGTCGCAGAATGTGGATCCATTGAAGATGGAGTTCGAGGGTAAGTATCTCTGGGAAATTCCTCCAAGTGGCCAGGGAATAGTGGCTCTTTTAGCTCTTGGATACATCAAAGAGCTCGCCAAGGCTCAGCACATTGATTTGCGGGCGTTGAAGCACAATTCGACTGAGTACTTGCATTTTGTCACCGAGGCAGTCAAACTCGCTTTCTACGACTCCGAAGAGCTCGTGGCTGATCTTGAATTCCATCCGGAAATCGACGTAACCAAAGCGCTCACAGAAGAGGCGCTTGAAAAGAGGGCTCGGTTGATTAAAAAAGACACTGTCTTGAAGCGTGAACAGATCCAAGGAGAGCATGTCAAGGGACCAGTGCCCAACCCGATGTACAAAGCCGACACAGTATACTTTACTGTCACCGATAAGGACGGCAATGCGTGCTCCTTCATCAACTCTGTGTTCACGTCCTTTGGAACCGGCATCATTCCAGATAAATACGGTTTTGCACTCCAGAGCCGTGGAGGTAATTTCAACTTGTCGCCTGGCGCTATCAACAGCTTGGAAGGCGGCAAAAGACCCTACCACACTATCATCCCTTCTCTCATCACAGAGCTCGTCGACTCACAGCACGAGCTCTACGCTTCTGTGGCTTGTATGGGTGGATGGGCTCAGCCACAAGCACACGTTCAGATTATGCTAAACATGGTTCTTTTTGGTTTTGATGCCCAACAGGCGCTTGACGCTCCTCGCTTTTGTCTTGAACCAAACGAAGAGCACAGACACTTGGATGTTGGAAAAGGCTCATGGGGCCCTGTTTCCACGCCTCATACGCTTGTGAAACTTGAAGAGGGTATCGACAAAGAGGTTGTAGAGGGATTACGGCTGATGGGCCACTGTGTGGAGTATGTTACTGGATGGGAGAGATCAGTGTTTGGACGTTCTCAATGCATCAAGAATATTTCCAAAGATGCACGGGTGATGTGGTCTGGTGGGTCGGATTTGAGAGCTGACGGTGCTGCTGCTCCACAAATCTGATGGACATGTTGAGATTACAGTACTGTAAAGGTTTGTACTCGATTGGGTAATTTTCATTTGACGATCCCACTGACGATCCAATTTGACGACCACTTTTGATCGCAGAAGGCATTGAAGATGCAGTGCTTGGTCTAGACCCAATGGCTACTGTGAATCTTTTATTACATTGACGGCGAAGAAACCACAAATGTGTACGATTTTACCAAACAAGGCAGGTAGCGCACGATGAATCATCGAACTGGAGGCTCAAAGCTTAAGGGAATGCTACGAGGAATGTGCCTATTTTCTGAAACATCCACAAATTTTGCTTGAGAAGGTGTGTATTGTGTTGGTGTAGCGATCAATCGGTTATAAGATTGGCTGAAAGAGCGGCTTGGTTGTCATTGAGAATATTGTCAAGAGAAACTCACAACTGCTTCTGACTGAAGGTCTCAGATCTTGAGGGTTATCAGGATTAGTAAATTCAGAACTTTTAATCTTTCGACGTAAGTCTATTTGAACCATGAGATATCCCCTATTGAACTTCTTTACTGTATTGCCTCGTTTGTAACTCTAGTTTGTTGAGCAAAAAAGAGACATCTTTCACGATGCCACGATAATATTGAGTATCAGCGGTCTCAAACACCCAATTGTAGACTTTGTATCATCTGTTGACCCAGAAAGATTCATTCCAGCTCTTACAGGATATATCACCTTTCATGGCTTCTACCCCAAATCCTCTTAACAGAATCTATCCCCAAACGCTACGATTCACCCACTCACTTTCAATTTTTATTGGTATTATAACGAACGAAGACATAGAGACGAACTAAAAGAGGGCCGTAATCAAGCCAATGACATTGACCTTGCCGGTGAAAATGGCAAGCACAAAGTCAATGACAAGCTTGACATAAGACGAGTTGCCGATAATGTCAGCAACAACAGACCAGATGACACCGGACTTCAAGAGCGCATTGAGCAAAATGGAGAAAGTCACGATGTTGTTTTGCACAAGGTACTTGACCAACTTCTGGTCGAAGCCGTACCAGTCGGAGTCCATCAAAGCATTGTAGACAACGTTGATGGCCAAGCCAGACTTCTGCAAAGATTCGGCAATGTCCTCGACGTTGGGGTTGGTACCAATGAGGTTGATTACCTGCTGGTAAACAACGTCCCAGATATCACGCTTTTCCAACTCACTGAGGCCCTCTGAGCGCTTGACAATTTCTTGCAACTGCTCCGAGATGGCCTCGGTGTGGCGCTTAAGAAGCTCCTCGTTGTCCTGGACGTTTTCATCGTCAGCACGCTTAAGAAGGTCGCCAAGAGCATCAGCAATGCTGGAGCCTGAGGTGGCAGCAGCGGCGGTTCCGGTTGTAGCGTCAGCAGCTGGAGCAGTCTCAGCGGCTGGAGCAGCAGTGTCAGCGGCTGGAGCAGCAGTGTCAGCAGCAGCTGGAGCAGTCTGGGTAGTAGCAACACCAACAGCAGAAGCAGTGCCGAGGTCAATTGGAGCATCAGAGACAACTGGCTCAGAAGCAGCAGAAGCAGCAGCAGCTCCAGAAGTAGCAGCAGCAGCAGTGGACTTGGAACCGCCAGCGAAAAGACCATCCAAAAGACCACCAATGCCTCTGGTAGTGGCCTTGGTTGTGGAAGTAGGAGAAGCAGAGCCAGCAGCTTCCACAGACGAAGAGGTTCTGGAGGACGAGCCACCGCCAAGAAGGTTACCCAAAAGGCCGCCAAGAAGACCACCAGAGCTGGATCCCGAGGAGCCTGAGGAGGTGGAGGTGGAGGAACCAGAAGAGCCAGACGAGCCGGAGGAGGATCCCGAAGAACCGCCGCCAAGCAAACTGCCCAAAATACCAGTCAATCCGCCGCCGCTGGAAGTCGAGTTTCCAGAACTCGAAGAGCTAGAACCGCTTCTGGAGCCGGAGCTTCCGCCGAAAAGACCACCGAGGAGATTGCTGATCAAGCCGCCGCCGCTGGAGCTGGAGCTCGAGGAAGAGCCAGAATTGCCGCCCAAAAGTCCACCCAAAAGACCTCCCAAAAGTCCGCCAGAAGACGAAGAAGAAGAAGTCAGATTACTCTTGCCCTTGTAGTACTTGATAAAGTCGGTGAGACCGTCGATGAACTCGTAGTGGGTCAAAACCAACAACACAAGGTCCAAGGCCAAGCCGCTCTCGTCGGCAACCTCCAATAAGTAGGTCAAGTTTTTGTTCTCGATCAAGTTGGCAATGAACTTGACGATCTGGTCATCGATAAGTGGCGTGCGCACGGCCGCCTTGACAAGCGTGATACCGGTACCTGTCTTGTTCAAGGACGTGAATAGACTTGTGAGCAACCTGTTGTCTCTCTTGTCCAAGGGAGAAAGAGGAGCTGGGGTGGTTTCTTCACCTAGGTTGAAGTCCTGTCTGGCCTGGAGGCCCTGCAACTCGATGGGCAAGGCCGCCGAGAAGGATAATAGCGAAAAGAGCGCCACGAGGGGGAAGAAGACAAACTTCATTTTGTTTCTGGGACTTGGAACATTTGGGTCATGGGCGATTTATATGGGAGAGTAAAACCGGGGAATGGCTGCGAAAAGCCTGCTGCGCGGCCTGCACAGAAGATCGGACCCACTTCCTGTTGCGGCAACAAAGGGCCACCGGTCAGTCACTTTTTGCCTAATGCGGTAAAGAGCCTACCTTCTGCTGCACCCCACGCAGCGACTCGCCAATATATTTCTACACTGTTTTTGCTTAACCAGGCTTAAGACAGGAAGTCCAAGCCGAGTGCCAAAGAAGGAGATATGTTTTTCTTCAAATGGCTGAGGGAGATGGCTTTTTTGAGACCCAAAAATAAAAAACACTTCATGGGAAACAAAAAAGAACCCCTTTGTTGCAACTCGCCTGACCAACAAGACCTCGTAAATCGCCGCCAAGGTCATCCCCAGATGCAGCTGACAGGATTGTCTTTTTTTTGTGTCGCTCGCCAACGCTTTGCACGTTTACGGTAATATGCAACGATCAGAGGCAAGGCTGAAGCGGCAGAACGACAGATCTGGAATACGGGCCAATGCAGCGTGCTTTCCAGGCGGATCCATGCGACTACTGTACTGGGAAATTCTGAGCTGGATATGAGAATTGGTTTTGTGATATGGTCTCGATTGGGACGAGGCGAGTGGTGGCATGAGGTGGCATGCCCTCTAACGGTTCTTTGTGATGTGGAAGAAGAATTGTGGAAGTTGCAAAGAGAAAGCTGGGAGAACTGAAATGGCAAGGACTAAAATGGCAATTGGGAGAGAGAGTTGAGATGGTGGCTCTGTGGTTTTGAGGTTGGATCTCTGGTGATCCACTAAGAGGACGGTTTCACAGTGAAATTCCACAATAAGAAACTTCTTCTCTTCGATAGGAGAAAGCTCTTTTTGGAATCTTTAGGGGGGTTTCTAGAAGTGAAGAACATATGGATTCACAGTCGCATGAGGAATGTCCTTATGGAGCTGATCATTTCTGTGAAGGATGTTCTTGCAATTTGGGAAGGATTTACAGTACCCCTCCTCTGTTCAGTTGCGTCTCCTCCATTCTCAGAAACTTAAGCGAGCTGCTTCAGGAAAGAACCCCTCCATCCAAGATTTGTCAGCTTCTATCTCCTACGGTAACCTCTACATGTGAGCCGCCCAGGACTGAAAGTTTCGGCTAGACTTTTCTTTGACAGTTAAATAGTATTCCTTCATAGTCTTATTCCTCCTGCTATTTAGAACACTGTGGGTCCTGCAAGTACACTAATGTTTCTCCAGACTACGCCCGGTCAATCGCTCCAGTTATGATTTAATCCCATTGGCGTTAATATCCTGGCTTTTATGCCCAATATCTGTCTACTTTTGGCGAGGCTGTCTCGCCTATTTTTCTTCCTTCTTCGATAGGGAACTTCCTATTTGGGCGAGCCATCAACAAGTGCAAAGCCCCGGTGTTAGTTGCCCAAGCCCAGAGACAATACAAACTACCGCAATTAACTTCTTCAGTTTGGAAGGTTTGCTGTTTTTTTATTCAATGTCCTTCAAGCTGAAGAAATTGCATGTTGTCTGCCAAAGACACCCCACCATTGTTTAAGCGTAATCTCTTGATCTGCCAATGTCAGCTTTTCGATGCAAGAGAGCAGTCGTCAAAGAATGTGAAGTTTGGAGGGAGCTGGCGATTTATGGCTTCAAGAACGGCTTTGTAAATATGCACCATTGCTTGTCGAGTTGGTTGAACTAAATTAGTGGTACCGCAGTGGTTTTAAACAATGCAGAACGACTTATGTCTGATTCCGCCCTAACCCAAAAAGCCAACAAAAAGGTGTGCATTGAGATAGAATGGCGGGTACCCAAAAAAAAAGGAAAGTCAGAGGAACAGCTGCACTGCCGGTATCTCTGTTCTGAACTGGCATCACATAGAATCCAGAAACACCATGCGGAACTTTTTGTCAAAGCTTCAGTGAGCAGGGAAAGAAAGCTTTAATAGTGGAAGTAGTTACAACTTATTCCAGCTTCTCTACATCTTCTTACGTAAACGCTAAATTTGTAGTCCTTAAGTGTATAACGTCGTTTGTTAAACGGAAACCAAGTCAATGGCACAGGGTATAGAGCCTCAGGGAAAGAATGAATCAAGTGAGAATGGCCCTGAGCAAGCCGAGAATATTGATGTCTCCGCTGAAAAGGCCCCTGACAAAGTTGAGCACAATCTTGATGTACTCTCCGGAACCAAGAATGTCTCCCAAAACGCTCCAGATCACACCAGAGTTGACAAGATCACGCAAAAGCTTCTGCAAAATGAGAAGCTCCTTCTCGAGAAGATACTCAATCAAGCGTTTGTTGAAACGGTGCCATCTGGAGTCGGTCAAAGCGTCGTGAACTATGCTCAAACCTAAGCCGGACTTTTGCAAAGAGATAACCAACCCAAGTGAGTCCAGATCGTCTTCCTCCATAACACGAGTCGTTTCTTCCCAGGCGTCGTTGTAGTCGCCCAAAGCGGCCACAGCAGAATCTTCGTCCTCCTCGTCCATCCGCTTGAGGATTCTGTTCACTCTTCTGGCCAATGGCTGAGCTTCTTCGTTGGCTGCTTCTGGATCTTTTATAGAGCGCTTGACGAAAGCGGCCACATCGGCAGCCACCTCGGCAAATTGTTCAGGAAGAGAGCGAGAGTCCAAGGTGTCGTCCTCAAAGTCGTCAATGTCGTCGATTGGAGATTCCACAGGAGCAGAAATCAAAGGAGCAGCCGATTCCACAGGAGCAGGATTCACAACACCAGAAGTGACTGGAGCAGCAGAACTGCTTGAAATAAAATCGATAGGAGCAGAATCAGCAGACTTGATTGGAGCAAAACCATCAGAATTGATTGGAGCAGATTCCACAGAAGACTCGGAGGAGCTGGGGCTCACCAAACTAAAAAGATCATCAAGCGAGCCTGAAGAGTTTTTGGATGTGGACTCAGAGCTGGACCCAGACTGTAAAAGGCCAGAAAAGCCACTGAGCCCCGAAACAGAAGCATTACCACTGGAACCCCCCAAAAGACTAAACATGCTGCCCAGCGAGCTTTTGCCAAATATGCCACCAAAAACGTTATTAAAAATCAAGCGTCCAACTGCTACAAGCAAAGAGCCTGTTTCTGATGGTTTCGTGCCACGGTAGTAATGAACCATATCGGTGAGTCCATCGTAGAGTTCCCAGTGGGTCAAGAACATAAGCACCAAATCGAGAGCAAGACCTGCCTCGTCTGAAAGACGCAATAAGTGCTCAATTTCGTCGTCCTCGAAAAATCCACCAATTTTTTTAATGATGGCAGTGTTGATACCGGGAGAATTGGCTGCGTTTCTCACGAAGAAGACGCCCGCGCCTGTTCTGTTGAGGGATGAGAGAAAACCCGTGAGTGCCTTGCTTTCTCTTTTTTCTAAGAAGTCAAGCTCGGCCTGCTCTTCTCTCTTGACCTCAAACTCGTCTCTGACAGCGAGGTTTTGCATTTCCACTGGCAAGGCTGCCAGGGATGTGAGAAGGCTGCCTAGCGCAAGGAGGGGGAATAATGAGAGCTTCATGACTGGCGATTGAGCAGGATACAGCCAACCTTTTTATATTCTCTGGTGCCAAGCTCGACTGTGGTTTCACCAGAGGTGGTTGTGGATGGTGATTTTGCAGCCAATAAATGGACGGCATACAGATCACGATAGCTTGCCCGATCGGGCAACTTGCGACGCTCTGGGACCCTGTTTTTTTCTCTATTGGGAAAGTGTCCATGCACCTGGGTTCGAAACAAAGAAGTATTTTGAAGTGTGCATGCGGTGAACCGCTTTGTTTGGTCTTGTGGAGTTTAGAGAGACAAGACAGGGAAACGAATGGATTATTAGGTGCGTTGTATGAAAGAAGTCGCCATTGGAGATCCAGGTGGGGTTAGAAAGGTAGGTAATAGTTAAAGACGAAAGTGCTGTGTCTAATTGCAAAAACTACTTGATTGTTTTTGAATGCTTTGTTTAGGTGGGGTCAAACACCTGAAGCTTATTTAATGCAATGACTGACCCTTTTAGGCAGAAGAACAAGACTGATTCCCTAGCTAGGAAGAAGCATTGACAACTTCTCTTTCTTCACGGATCCAAGCCTCACTTCATTCTCAAATCGTTACCATTATGAGCTTTCTGTGCCCCATGAGGAAGGCATTGAGTCGTTCCTACAATTGAACCAAGTGGCTTATAGCATGAAAACTGTAAAGGATTTGTTTGGTGATAAAGTGCCTGAGCCATGTTTAGATTGGGCCACTTTTGGCTCTCAGCGACGCCATGTATTACTGAAAGGATTCTTTCTTTGTAGCCGTTTAGTGAATGATCTAAATCAATAAGAGGAAAAGTATGTTGAAAAGAGAATACAACGAGAAACGAGAATCAGTCAAGGCTGCGACCTGTGGGTGAGTAAGACGATTGTCGTTGCTGCCTTAGAGCTTGAGTATTTCAGGTTTTACGTCAGATCAGACTGAAAAGAAGAATCCGCGGTCACAAGGTATACCGCAAAGCATGCCTTTCAGTATGAAGTAGCATTTTCTACCTGCTAAAACTTTTGGGATTAGTTGGACTAGCACGACATTTATTGCCATTCAAAGGGCCTCACGACATAAACTTCCATGAAGATTCCTTTGAAGTGGTCGAATGGTTCTCCAAGTCTCTCACATTGATTTCGAGAGCGAGAAACGATTGGCTTTATTTTCGATTTTTTTTGTTTTAGATTCGAATATACTAGCAGGGTGTCCCAGGTAAACTATTGCCAGTTCACTCAAACCGATAGATATCTCGCCGAGAGAAAGCAGGAATCAGATTTGACTTAAGAAGTGTGATCACAGTTTGTACAATTCAAAAATCGTCTGCAATGGACAACGTCTTTCCCCGTTCGTTATAAGCTATAATTGGCTGCGAAAGCTACGAAGAACCTACCAAAATGAGTTTACACGCAACCAAATCCGGGGGCTAAAGGCAACGTAGAGATAAATCTAAGAGTTTCAAACCATGAACATCTTTGATTTCCAAAACCGGGTATTTCTTAGCTCCCTTGAAATCCTGCCTCAAACTGAACCTAAATCACACCGCCATTCACCAAAAATTTCCCCCCAAAACTTCAAAACATTTCTCCAAATCCACCAAAAAACCCTCTTCAATTCAATTTCCACCACTGGACCCCCACAGATCATGAATGAAACACGCTAGACACCTCTGGTGTACGGATGTGCCACCAGGTACGCTGATCTGATCAAATCTTATCCAAAACCACCAAAACCTAACCATGTCTGCTGACGAAGATTTGATTCCAGAGTCCGTTGAGGGCTACACTGTGGGAGAGAAAAAGACCATTGCGGAATACACAAAGCTTGACGCCGAGGACGAGTCTTTGGCAAAATGGAAAGCTTCCTTAGGACTTTCTGAAGGTGAGCCTTATCCTGTGAAAGCTGGTGACAAGAGAACCGTGGTGATCGTGGAGATGTCCTTGACGTTCCCTGAAGACAAGAGCCTCCAGCCAATCACAATTCCGTTGGAGGACGCTAGCGGAAACACCATTGACAAGGATATCAAATTCGCCGTCAAGGAGAAGGCCGTTTACGAATTGCACATCAAGTTCCGGGTGCAGCACGAGATTATCACCGGTTTGAAATACTTGCACTCGGTGAAGAAGGCGGGAATCCGTGTGGAGAAGATCGAGGAGCCTTTGGGATCGTATGCTCCAAATACCCAAGAAAAGCCTTTCTACGAGAAGTCTTTGGGTGCCACAGAGGCGCCTAGCGGAATGTTGGCTAGAGGAGGATATCTGGCCGTGACAAAGTTCGTGGACGACGACAAGACCGTGCACTTGAGTTTTCCATGGCTGTTCCAAATCACCAAGTAAGATCGTCACTAAAAGAATGGTGCCAGACAAGGCTGGAATATACGATTGGGGTTGGAATCTGTACGGCCAATTGGCCCAGGTGTATGTAGTCAGGAAGTGGTGGGTGAGGGAGCTTGAGTTGATTGAGGTGTCAAGCAGTTCCTAGAAACGATTCCAATCGAATTACTTCTCAATAAAGCACTCCTTCATTAAAGCAATCTCCGAATTATTTCTCCATGAAATGCTCTTCCAATTATTTCCTCAATCATCGGTCTCAATTGCCACTCTCAATTGCCAGTCTCAATTACTACACTTGACTACAATTAATGAACTTACCACTCAGTTACCCACGCTCACTATCAAGCACCCTCTCAACCAGTGGGCTATTGTATTGAAGAACTTTTGAATAGATATCATAAATAAACCACCATTTGCTCCCTCAACTACCTCATCTAGTGCCGAGTCGTTTCTTCCCCTTGGGTCTGGATGGAATGTAAGTAGGTGCTCTTTTAACGCCCACAGAGGAAGCAGAAACCTGTGGAGCGCTTTGTGGAGCAAAAGAAGGGTTGATTCGTGGAGGCCGAAACAGCGCCGAAGAGGGAGCAGAAGACTTTAGAGGGGCTGGACTGCTCCATTTTTGTGAGGCTCCAATCGACCTCTGATTAAGGAAATTGAGTGCCGAGGGCTTCTTTACTGGCTTAGCCTCTCGAGCACTGCTGAACTCCACCGAATAGTCATTGTACCGTTTCTGCTCATCTTCACGCTGGAACGATTTGAGAAGCTCGTCGCTCAAATCCCCTTTCTCTTTGCCAAGCAACTCAAACAAACGCTCGAGCGCTTTCATATCCTCGAAATGGAGACTTCTCGATCGTTTTTCTGTGATGCCCTTCAAAAAGCGAGAAACGCTCTCCACTCCTCTCCAGCTGCCATTGCTCGGGCCATCCACATATGAAGAAAGAAAAAGCAAAGCTTTGGCTCGAGTCACCGCAACATAAAAGCATCTTCGTTCCTCGTTAACGGATTCTTCGTCTGTCATTGCAAAAGACGCAGGAAGTAAACCTTCCGAAACGCCAGGGACAAAAACCACCGGCCACTCGAGCCCTTTGGCTCCATGAATTGTCGATACAGCCACCTTGGGAGTGGCTTCCTTTTCTCCCTGCTCTGGGTCCGTGTCATACAATCTCACCGAAGCAATAAACTTTTGAACAAAACTTTGCCCCGAAACCTCAATTTCCGTTGGAACAGGCTCCTCTCCTTCTTCAAGATATTCAGGCAAGTAGTCGTCCTCGGGCATCTCGTACTCCATGAGCTGGCTCTTGACTTCCATGATGTTCAACTCGCAGTCCATGTCTTCAGCAAACTCCTTCTGAAGACCTGTTTTGACGTAGAGATCCATGAAGACCTTTTCGAGCCGTGAACTCATATCCGATGTGCCCTCGACGTCTTCCGGCAACGCCATTCTGCATGTTTCTATTATTTGAAGGAAACCCTCGAGCGCTTTTCGTAGTTTCGGGCCCAACGAAGACGAAACAGTTCCGCTCGCAACGCCCTGGAGTGTCTGAAAAACCAGCCCAGTCTTTTCAATCTGGGACTCCAACTCGGCTACGGCTTTCGGGCCAAATCCTCGTTTCGGGAAGTTCACACACCTGAGAAATGCAATCCTGTCGTTGTCATTGGCCACACAACGTAGATAGTCCATGATGGCCACAACCTCCTTTCGTTCCCAAAAAGCACGGCCCTTGACCATAAAATACGGGATTTTTTTTCGTGCAAGCTCTGTCTCAATGGCCCGGGTTTGGTAGGCAGATCTGACAAGAATGGCACAGTCAGAATGGATAAACAGAGGAAGCTGCATAATCTGCTTGATTCGAGACGCTACCCAGGCAGCTTCTTCTTCCGACAGATTGAAATTGCTGTACACGGGCTCAACGGCACATTCACTCTGCGATCGGAGTGACTTCATGGTTCTTCCAGCCTGCTGGTTCATGAGCTTTTCTGATAGACTGAGGATTCCCGGCGTGGATCTGTAGTTTTCCTCAAGAGTGATGACGCTGAGCTTGTGGTTTTTGTAGTGCTGCCGCATCTTGTCGAAATTGACGCTCTGGGCGTTTCTAAAGGCGTAGATGCTCTGGTCGGGATCACCCACTATAGTCACGTTATTCTGGAGCTCTGGATCACTTAAGCTGCCTCGAGCAAAATTGTACATGAGCTGGAGCTGGACCTCGTTTGTGTCCTGGAACTCGTCCACGAGAGTGTGCTCAATATAGCTTAGAACAGGGTACTTTGAAACTATTCTATGGCAGTATAGGAGACAGTCGTCGAAGTCTAGCAAGCGGTTCTGGGCAAGCCTTTCCTGGTAGGCATCGTAAATGATTTCCAAAAGGGGGTTTTTCTGGGCCTCTTTTCTATAATCTTCTGGGAGAAGCCCCAGGGCTTTCAACGAGGAAATGGCTTTCTGGAGCTTCTTGGGATCAAGGCCCCTGTATTTCAGGTCGTTGCTCTTGAACTTGAAGCTGTGAATCTCCTCGAGCTGGTCTATTACATTCCACTTTTCGTCCGGCAACCCTAGCACCGCCTCGTTCAAAACCTGTTTTGAATCTCGATCATCGGCAATGCTATACCCGTCCAAACCGACTCTGGCGCCGTGTTTCTGAATTATTCTGTAGCAGATGCTGTGAAATGTTCCAATAAGGAGCTTACCCACGGCAATCTCCGTCCCCTTGAGGAGCTCTCGTAGCCTGTCCATCATCTCGTTGGCGGCTTTTTTCGTGAATGTAGTGACAATGACGTGTTGTGGAGCGATTTCCTCGCTTAAAAGGAGGTGGGCGACTCTGGCCACGAGGACTTTTGTTTTTCCTGTTCCTGGCCCGGCCACGATCTGGAGGATCCCATTTGAAGGAGCCTGAACTGCCTGTCGTTGTCTTTCATTAAGTCCCTTGTAGACCCTGGATAGGGTGGACATTTGGAGTGGGGTATTTGGAGGAAAGGAACGGAAAGGGTTTTGTTTGTGTGGGTTGTGGCCTTTTTTGAGCCGACAGTGGGGTGTGTTTTGAATGAGTAGTATGTTGATGATTTCGCAGCCATCGCGGTTGGTGATGTTCAGGTGAATCGGGAAGTGGTGGAATTTTGGAATCGATGAAAAAACAACGGATGGTTTTTGGGAAATAGGTTTGTTACTTTCTTTCTTTTTATATTTTCTTGGGGGTTCACGGTGACTGTGGTACGCTGTATCGCAACCAGAGCTCAGTGCTATAGGTTATCTAGGTGTAAACTTCGAGCAAAAGAATAGATAATTTCGAATGCTTGAGTACTTCCTCAAAGGAGACTTGAGCTGTTTTGGGTTTCCCGGTCTTGGTCGGTAGGAGTGATACATCACATTGTAGTGTATGGGTGAGGGACTTGAGACACAGCATTTGTGTACGTCGAAAAAAGGATAGTATTGAGTTTTGTGGTAGATATTAAAATTAGTTTAGATGTTCAAGCTTGCCTGCCAAACTTGGATCTTCATAAATCTAGTGTCATAAAAAGTTATGAGGACGCTAAAATTCAATCTGCGAAGAAGTCTCGATCATTTGGAAAAGCGAATTCCCGACAATTCTCCCCATGAAAAGCCTGGTGCCACAGCTCTGGGTCTAGGATCTTCCGCTTCTTTCCAGCCATGTCATCCTGAAAGGGATCTCCCTGTTCTCTATCAAATAATTAGGTTGGAATTCTTACGGAGATATCACCACCAGGTCAGCTTATTAGCATTGCTTATGAGGTGACTATAGATGTATGAGACGGAGCATTTGCATCTACAAGGGAAGCAAATCAAAACTCAGATCTGACGAATTTATATACAACTATATAATCACCAAAGCCAAAAAGGGAGGTCACACAGCATCTTGCTTTCTGATTGCCAAAATACTCATATTTTTAGCAAGATAATTATCGACAAGGTAGTCTAGAGTGCTGGTATTCCCTTGTAGCTGAGGCATCTAACTTCTCAAGTATACATCTACGGTGGGCTCACAAGTATACGATTACCAGCCATTGGATAATAAACAATTGCATACCACGTTTATACTCCAGTTTTGCCGAATCTTAAACCAAATAAAATTTATTCCATCTCTGTTCAACTTTTCAGTATCTAACGTCATGATTTTTCGCCCGTAAAATTCTGCTCATAATGTTGGATTATCGCTTCTTACCACCAAGTGATAGCTACATCACTCCAGCCATCTACACAAACACAAAAACATCCATACTCACACAAAGCGCATTTGAAGAAAAACAGAAAAACGAAAACATGGAGACGTGTGTTGCTCTAGCTATATTCGGTCGTACTTTTTCTTTCAGTCTTCAGTATAAAAAACCTCTTGGCATCTTCTCAGTGTCCTCCCGGAGTCCCATGCCATGAACGCTTTTGTCAAATTGTTATAACGCTTGAAATATATCATAGCCACATGTCCATCGAATCTGTCCAAAAGCGTCAAAAATTCCCTCCCCTTCCTTCCTCATCAGACTCCTACTTTTGCAGCCATTCACCCTTTCAGCCCCAACCCTCCTACCACGATTCCAAAAACAACATCACCAGTAAAACACCCCAAAGTAAACAACTCACCTCCATGCTTTCCCAAATCGACCCAATCAGCCCTTTAAATGGCACCACAGAAACTCCATCCTTATCGTCCTGCATCGCACACATATCAACACTACCTACTACTTCTTCATCCAAACCTCCACACCGCCATGTGGCTTCTATGGCTAATTGTGGCCTTTGCTCATGCTATGGAGATCGACTGGCCAGGGCTATCTGGTCGTGCCCAGCAGGCCTCGCGTGCACAGCGAGATATCGCCATGGGCATTCCACTTGATCAATTAACACCCTTTGGGATTTCCGCCAACAGGCTCATTTTTGACGTGGAGGGCTACTCGCGCGACTCCTTGTCCACCCTTAATACGGCCTTGAACGTGGGCATCGACGCCGTGATGTTGGACATTTATTGGAACGAATACACAAACAGATGGCAGCTTTGCCCTGCACCCATTCCTCTGGGAGCCACTTCAAATAGCTCAGAAACGGTGGACGTGAGCTGGAAGGGCAACAAATACCGATGCCAGCCGGACTTCAAGGATAGCGACGTTTACCTAACGCTTAGAGACTTCCTACGACTGCTGAACATCAATAGTCAAGCCAACGTGGTTCGTATGATTTTGAATTTGAAGCTGATTGCGAACGATACGGTTGTGGTGAGAATGAACACCTCCGACAGCTCTACTGTGGTCACCGGACCGGTTCCGACGTCTATATCACCTGGAATGGTCGTTTACCTGCCGAGTTATATGGAGATCGGAAACACATCTTTGTCGGGTCCACTCTCTGCACTCGGCTCTTTTCTTTACAAGCCCTCGGATATGGGCATGACCAGCCCGCTTAACACTACGGTCGCATACGATGATGAGTATCCGTCTCAGCAGGACTTCTTGTACTCCATGTATAAGCGGACCTACGTTACGGCTCTAAATCATGAGTTTCGGAATTCCAGCCGGAGCTACAACATGACCCAGGATGACCATGCTACGGTGTTCGTTTTTGGCAAAAACAACGTCACAATCAGCGAAAACGCCGATGAAGTTCTTCAGCAATGCCTCCGCCAGCAGTCAGGCAGCTATGATCCACAATGGTACATAAACAGGGTCCAGAAAAGCAAATTTCGGACTCTTGTTGATACCGACGACGAGCCCTTCACGCCTGAGAGAGCCCATCGTGTGCTACAGTGCGGTTTCGCTCCGATTCTCAACGCTACAAAGTATAGCATTTTGAACACAACAAACCTCACGAGTGAATACGCGAGCGGTGTGATCAATCAGTACATTCCGTATGCATTTTGGTCATGGGGGGCGTTTGAGCCAAATAACACTTTCACGAACAGAACAAGTGATTCTCTGCATCTGATGCCCAAGAACTTGGATGGTAATTTTGATGGCAACAACAACGGCGATGACGGCTTGGACGAAAGCGAAGACGATGAACCAGACTGGCAAGAAACGGCCATTGGTCAGGTCGCAGAGAAGTGTGTGACGATAAAACCTGGTGGTTGGGCTTTGGAAAACTGCTACAACAAGTACCGCTTAGCATGCAAGCGCACGTCTAATTCTTTTGATTGGACGCTTTCCGACGATATCACTCTGTACTTTGGCACGAACCAGCCCCGTTGCCCGAAGAACTACTTCTTTAGCATTCCCCATCTGAGTACAGAGCAGCTAGCGCTTCAAAATTTCCTCAATTCGTCGGGAGTGGACCACCCTGTATGGGTGGATATGAACGATGTTACAATTCTGGGTTGTTTTGTGACTGGAGGCCCGTATGCCGAGTGTCCTTATAGGAGGGCGGTCACCACGAGTAACTTGATTCGACTGATAGCGCCTTCTGCGGTGGTTGCCGTGGTGATACTCATTTTAATTTTCTTTGAGCGTTTTTTCCTTCTGACGCCGATCCACACTAATCGTCGTCGTCACTGGAAGCGGGTCATCAATCAGCATAACAAGAAGAATGACTACGAAGGTGTTCCTTCGTAGGGCGCTTGTGCTTACTCGAATGAGGCAATTAACGAGAGCTGAGGCAAGGTTTATGATTTAACTTACGCAGTTTAAATGAGGCTCGGTGATGAACCATTTGAGCATCCACACACGATAGGACATTTATATGGCAAGTCAGGGATGAGACTCTGCAGAAACACCTCCAGGTCAGATGTTCTTTGTTGAATACTAACAATAAGGCCACTTTCTATCCAATCTGGTCATTTGGCTTGCGACAATTTTTGTATTACAATTGTCGCTTTCTCCTGAAGGCACACCGTATGGGTTGAAGCATTTGACTATCATGGCTCAATAGTCCAGAATCTCGCCAAGGGTAGGCGGTTTAATGCAGAAGTGCCAATAGGCCTCTGATCCATGACTCCTTCTCAATCGAAATTGGCCACAATTCCAGTCTACGAGGTGCTAGAACAAAACTGAAAAGCTGCTGAGGTTTGAAGGTCTTGAAAAAGATCACCTCTATCTTTTCTTCAATTGTCCAATCATGTCCAAGGGCAATGCACAACAACTTTCAAGACACCATTTCTCGGAAAAGCCTATGAAAGTTAATCAAAATTAAGGTAAATGAAATGGTCCGCTATTATCAATACCGTTTCAAAAGCCCACCCATTGAAATACGGAACAGTTGCAGCAAGTCAGGCCGCTGGTCTCAACAACACGTTCCACAGTACCATTCACTGAAGTTCGAGTAACTACAATCCAAAAATCGAATTTCAAAACTCCAAACACTCTCGACAAAAAGTCCAAAGTCCCATTTCCATTCCCAAAACTGGTGGAGACATTTGCAGCCAATGTCGTGATGTCGCATGTCGCGCGCGGAAGGCAACTCACTTCCCCCTTCATCTTCAATCACCTACTACTAGTTAACACAATCCTCCATGAGTGACCCAAATTGGCAAAGAATCTCCCAAGAATTGAGACGCCGTGCTACGCAGGCTCGGACCAGCGGAGGTGCTCCTCCAAAAATGCCCGGTGGCCTTTTTTCCATGGGTGGCCTTATTCTTGCCTCTGTGGGACTTTGGGCTGCTGGTAACTCCCTTTTTAACGTTGATGGTGGTCAGAGAGCCATTGTTTATTCTCGTTTGAGCGGAGTCCAGTCGAGAATTTACCCAGAAGGTACGCATTTTGTGCTACCTTGGTTTCAAAGACCTGTGGTTTACGACGTGAGAGCTAAACCAAGAAACGTTTCGTCCTTGACAGGCACCAAGGACTTGCAAATGGTCAACATCACTTGTCGTGTGTTGTTCAAGCCGGATGTGTTGGAATTGCCCTCGATCTACAGAACTTTGGGTAAGGACTACGACGAGAAGGTATTACCGCTGATTGTCAACGAGGTGTTGAAGTCGGTGATTGCACAGTTTAATGCTTCCCAGTTGATCACGCAGAGAGAGAAGGTTTCAAGACTCGTGAAGGAGAACCTCACGCGCCGTGCTGCCAAGTTCAGTATTTTGTTGGATGATGTCTCGTTGACCTTCATGACCTTTTCGCCCGAGTTCAGTGCCGCTGTTGAAGCCAAGCAGATTGCCCAGCAAGACGCCCAGCGAGCTGCTTTTGTTGTGGACAAGGCGATCCAAGAAAAGCAGCAATTGGTGGTGAAGGCTGCCGGTGAGGCCAAATCTGCCGAATTGATTGGTGAGGCCATCAAGAAGTCGAAGGATTACGTGGAGTTGAAGCGTTTGGACACTGCTCGTGAGATTGCGCGTATTTTGGCCAACTCGCCCAACAGAATCCTCTTGGACAATGACACCTTGTTGTTGAACACTGTGGCGGACACCCGCAAATGATGTACATAGTAAACGGCACTGTAACGAGAAGGCTGTAGAGCCGATAAGTACCTCAGGGGAGAGAGGAAGCACTAAGAGGTGATTCTTCAATTTGTTAGTTGATTATATTGATTCAAGAGGGATTCAAGGAGGTCATATCAATGACCAAAGGCATCATCGCTTTGATCTTCCCGATTTAAATCCATAGTGATTAAAAGGCATCAAGGGGGGACCTTGAAAGCTCTCAAAATCAAATGAATCATGATTGGTGGCCATATAGTCGACTCTATGCTGATAAGCGAAGTTAAACTTTGGCTTCTCTGGATGAAACTACAACATATATTCCGACTTATACCTTTATTCCAGGCGCTGGGCGCCATTACCAACTAAAACAAACGAATAATATACTCAGGAAAAGCACCACTCCAATTTCCTAATTTGAAGAAACAAGAACCAGCGATCCGATTCAGATAACAACGGTTCAGGAGCGACGAAACCCAAGATCCAAAAACCTTCAAGCGTACCTTCCATCTACCTAAAAAATGGAGTTCACAATGTTCGAGCCAATGGTGGCACCAGCACCGAAGATCGCTGCGTTACCCAACTTTCCACCGAACTTCTTGACATGCTCGTGATTCTTGCTGTGCTCTCCGGTCTGCTGCATCTGCTGCTCCTGTCCCTGCTGCTGCATTTGCTGCTGAGGATAGTAGTTAGTGGAAGGTGGAGGATACTGAGCATATCCACCGTAAGAAGGCTGCATCTGGCCATAGCCAGGCTGCTGGAAGCCCGGGTTGTACTGGGCTCCCTGAGGGTACTGTGGGTACGTGGGCTGGGGCACCACCTGGTCGTAAGGAGGAGCAGATGGAGAAGGAGAGGGGTTTTCGTACGAGGCCTTCTCACTTCCATACGAGGCTCTTTCCACGAGAGGAGCTTTTTCCCTCGACAGTTCGAACTCCGTCTCCAGAATCACCGACACGTAATTGGAAGGAAAAACGCCCGCCTCCTGCGGTCCATGGCCCTGTTTATAACCCTTCCACCAGTCCAGCGAGAGGTGCTCCACAACAGCCAACTTGTCGTCTTTGGCCAAGGTCAAATCGTCCGCCTCCTGTGCGTCGTAGTTGTACAAGGCCTTGCAGTAGCCAATAGGACCTGCTGGTTTTCTAGGGGGCACTCTGGCGGGGTTTGCAGGCTCCTTGATTTCGTCCTGGATTTTGGTCTTTTCGAGGTTCTGGGAAAGTTCAGCAACGGGCTCTTTTTCGGCCGAAAGCTTGTCTGTGCTCCAGGGGGCCATGCCCTTGGTGTATTTGGGTGGAAGAGCATTCAGCAAAGCCGCCAAGAGCTTTTCGTCTATGACTTTGGAGTCCTGGAGAAACTCCAACTCCGTGCGGATGTTTGTGAGTGATCTGTTGATGAGGGCGGCGGACATGTGGGGGATAATCGGTTAATTTGGGGGATTTTGGGGGATTTGGGGGATTATTTGGGGGATAAATGGGGGATAGTTTGGGGGGCCAAGAAGAAGTAGTAGTTAGGAGTTGTGCGAACGAGGCACTGCTGAGATTAGGAGAGCTTTGTGGAGCGAGGAAATGAGGGATTTATCAGGGGTGGAAAAATAATAATTTGGTTTGGATACGATATTTGATAAGGTATTTTGGGGCGTTTTTGGATTCTCGACGGATGTGTATTTTCGGTACCGGCTGCAATTCGGGCCGATAGTGAGTGGATCAGGAGTCCATGATCTGTGAATGATCTGTGAATGATCTTTGATGTTTTTGGATTCGGTCACTTGTCACGTTTAGGCAGAACTTCATAATTTGACGAATTTTGAAAAAAAAAAAAATCGTGCTATTTAATTCCTTGCCATTTGAATTACCAGGTATTTGGAGTCCTTGGGTGCAAGCGACTAAGCCTTGAAGACAAGTAGGACAAGGATTACGCTCTGAAGGCGTTTATAGAATCTTAACGGGTCTGAAGAATTTGGTGTGCTATTTACTAAAGTAAAACTTGCAAGGTGTGGACAGCTTTTTGATTTTGTATGTATCGAGGCATTCCGTTAGATTTTGAAATCCGGGGCAACCGTCTGGCCCTTTTTGCTATTGCTCTCGATCTCGAATTAAGGCGGTATTGAAGCTGTACTGGTACTGAAGCTGTACTGATATTGAAGCTGTGCTGGTATTGAAGCCGATGTGAAAGCCCCTTTTGGAACAAGATAAAAGCAAAGTTTCCGCCAGTTCAGTCTATCGAAAGACGGTAGGTTGTTGAGACCCAGCGGCAGGTCTTAACGTTTTTTAAGAACCTCAGTGACGATAATCCATGGCTGCTAACTACCAGCGTCATGAAATGGCTTTCTGCCAAAACACTTGAGGACTTCGAAGTAATCATTTGAGTTTTAAGAAAGCAAGTGATAGTGAAAAGAAGAGAAAGAGGTTTGGTGAGACAATCATAGCCTCACCTACCGCGATGGTCGACCACTTTGTCTCTCAAGAAGCTGGTTTTCCAATAGGAGAGAAGATATAAAGAGGCTGAGTTTGGTGAACCAATTCATTGTCTTCACTCCAGAAGACAGAGCCTACTAGTCTTATTTTGAATCTTGATTAACCCTCCTCTTCACACATCTAATGGATAGTTCATGTTCTAGTATTTCAGTATCTGATATGGAATCCGTGTATTTGTATCTATGATGTCATCGAGGACGCAAATCCTTTCAATCATCAATCGATTAGCTTGCTTTTAAAACTATAATAGGAAAGCATCTCTTATTTGCTTCCTAGAAGAGATTGGCTATTGGAGTAGGGCTTTGGTGGTAAATTTAGGGCAGTGGGTTTTCGCTTAAAGTAGATTAAAAACAGGTCTCACAAGATCTAATCTTGCAAAGAGAAGAGAAACAAAAAGAAAATAGCCATCTTATAACCATTTCTTTCCACATTTTTCAAGGCTGCACAATCGAAACAAGTTGAAGAGATATCTTCCGACTGACTACTTCAAAAAGTAGCTCCATCCCATTCACGGATACGAATAATCCATAGAATCAGCAGCTTTTAATAGGAACTCAATAGTGGCAAGGGACCTATTTGAAGTAAACAATGACCTGTCAGCTCTTGTGACAACAACATATGCTCCCTGGTATCCATCAGAAAAAGACCAAACCAAAGCTTCCATATTTCCACCATTCTAGCGCCACGATGCAACTCCAAAGCACCTGGAAAACCCACAATCAGATTAATAAAACATCTGAAAAATTCACAAAAGTTATACCGAGGCGTAATTCAAAAGATCTCTCCTTCCTCTGTCCCTGCC
This sequence comes from Candidozyma konsanensis, assembly GCA_030563505.1. Taxonomy (NCBI): domain Eukaryota; kingdom Fungi; phylum Ascomycota; class Pichiomycetes; order Serinales; family Metschnikowiaceae; genus Candidozyma; species Candidozyma konsanensis. The sequence continues at coordinate 204,842 of JAJMJI010000016.1, read as the reverse complement.
ATTTGCAGCCATTCAAGATCTCCCACCAAAGTCCCACCAACCCCACCTCTCACACCCCAAACCCCAAATATCTCATCACCACCAAAACCAAAAACTCCCTTCACAATCCCCCACCTCCAAGACTCCCCCATTCTTACCTTACTCCGTCCACCCGTTCGTCCCTGAATCACACCCGTGCACCCCTGTACCGGCTACTACTAAAAAAATTATGATTCATTCTCCAACCACAATGAAAGCTCTTCGTCCCAGCCTTCCAGGGCGTTTTCTTGCGGCCAGAAACAAGGTCACGTCGTCCTCCACGTCGGCCTTGGCCTACAAGACCTTACACAGAAACCTGAAAAGACCGCCTTTGCCCACTTTCGATACTCCCAATTGGCTGGCTGATGCTGCTGTTTCGTCCATTTTGTACGAGACGCCTTTCCCCAGCAAGGCTCCCAGAAAGCAGCACGTTCTCAACTGCTTGGTGCAAAACGAGCCAGGTGTGTTATCTTCCGTTTCGGGCCATTTGGCTGCCAGAGGGTTCAATATCGATTCTTTAGTGGTGTGCAACACCGAAGTCAAGGATCTTTCTAGAATGACCATTGTTTTGGGCGGCCAAGATGCCGTTGTGGAGCAGGCCCGCCGTCAAATCGAGGACTTGGTTCCCGTTTACGCCGTTTTGGACTATACAAACGCGGAAATCGTCAAGAGAGAGTTGCTTTTGGCCAGAATCTCGCTTTTGGGCCCCGAATATTTCCAGGAGTTGATTGCTGCTCACAATTCACACACCTCCGACGGGTCTGCTGTGCCTGATTTGAGTGCCACCGAGAGCGAGTTCCACCCAAGCAACTTGGCTGCTTCTGAAGCCTTGAGACAGAAACACACTCATTTGCAGAACATCTCTGTGATCACCGATAAATTCGGCGGCCGTGTGGTGGACATTTCAGACAGAAACTGCATTGTCGAGTTGAGCGCCAAGCCCTCGAGAATCAGCTCGTTTATCCAGTTGTTGCAGCCATTTGGTATTTTGGAGATCGCCAGGTCCGGTATGATGGCGTTGCCCAGAACGCCTTTGGACCACACCCAGTTGGATGAGGAGGCCTTGGACGCCAATGACATTGTGGATGCTTCCCAGTTGCCTCCTGGTTAGTGCGCTTGAGCTAGTCGTTTGGGATTGAGCTTGTATAGTGAACTTGTAAAAAGGAGCAGAAGTGTAGGTATATGTAGTTGGGGTGGCGATACGTGGGGTCAGAAGCAATTAGATTAACAGGTGAAGAAGTGAGAGGAAGGTGATTATACTTTGGTACCAGCTTCCCATGGAATGTCCATGGTCATTATTTTGAGATTTTTGATGTTATTTAAACAGTGTCTGGCTCTTTAGGCTGATGATAGAGGAATTATGCATCAATTAGAGCTTTAGGCTTTGCAATTTGTCATTCCTATAATTACTTTGTTGATGCAACTGTTCCATACCTCATATCCAGCTTGTCACAAGAGTCTACCGCATTAATCAGATGAATGAATAAGATCAACCAAGCAAAAAGAGAAAATGAAAAACACCTTCTGGAGACCTCCTGTCAGGTCTTTATCCGCCTGGCCTCTTCTCCAAAGAACCAATTACAAGTAACCCTAATTATCAAGACTTTGTAGGACAAGCCTCTAGATCTTGAAGTGCTTTCTGAATGCCTGTTTGCCACGTTATTATCTCCCTGACATTGAATATAACAATAACCAGGATCTAATGCTTAGAGATGTGTTTGTCAAGGTTTCTATGTGATCCAGCTGTGAACATTATACATCCCATCCTGGTAACACAACAGATTTGGATCCGAATTTCATCTTACGGAAGTATTTGACTCTTTACTGTATTTGCCGGTTCTAAATTGTGCTCATAACTCATATATATTTAAACTTCCCATTAATCGTGTACTTCAGTTGTGAGCTATTGGACGCTGTCATAAAACAGGTTACATTCTTTACCTTCAAGACGAAACGACATGACATCTTCTTATCATCTGTTAAGCTGTTGTTCCGACCCAAAAAGAAACCCATTAATCGAAAACCTTCTACAGCTGGAGGTTATTGTATACGGCGGCTGCAAAAGATGGTTACGGTACACCGATGCGTGGAAAGAAGGAGGTGAGAGGTGACACAACATAAGGCGAAGAAAGAATTTTCAAGACAAAAACGAAACTATCAAAAATTCGCTTCCAAAACCACTAGACCCTCGATACTTGCCCTTCCGCTATGGGCTAATCAAGGACACCTATCAAAGCAGGCAACCCGAGTGCTTGGCTCAAACGGCTGAAAAGGCCAAAAACGTCACCTGCATCTGCAAACGCCAATAACCCCAAAAGACACCCTTCCACTCTAAAACAAAAAGAACCGTGCCCTCCGTTTGAAGCGAAAACGCAGCAGACCCTGGTAGTCTAGACCATGCCAATTGAAATGCCTACTCGGTGAGCAAAACTTTTTTATTTTTAGCTTATCCAAAATCACGATCCCACTGCTCCAAATGCCAAAGACGAAAATCGTCTCTTCTCCAGCCCCTGCCGTTTCACCGCCACAAAGTCTCTCAAAAGTCTCTCTGCGCATGCTTTCTTGTGCTCATATCCAGCGCCGCACCATGCACAGAAGCTCGACATCGCCATAATACAACTCTAATGAGTGACTCAAACTACAAAAACCCCATGGACAGACTCCACGGGCCACTACGAGAAAATATGGATAATTCCAACGGCCAGGAGAATATGGCAGCACAGTCCCACGCCCGAGTTCCTCCGTTACATCCAGGTTTCTACAGACCCATGGCTCATCTGCCCCAGGACTTTTACCCGGGGTACGTTTCTGGGGTTCGAAGTGATGTTCTGTCGAGTCTGGGCCAGGCTCTACCGGGTCAGGCACTTTCGGGCCAGGCTGGCGTGGCGCAGGTTGGACAGCATAGCCCTCCAGTTCAGCATAGTCAACCTCAACACAGTCAGCCAGCGCAACAGGTGCAGCTACAAGGCGCCCACCACGTGGTGCCACAGGGCAGTGGACATCTTGGAAATCAGCAGGGCGCCCTGGGGATTCCTGGCCTCCCGGGAATGCCTCTACAGGGAAATCCCATGGGAAACCTTCACCAGTCGATCCACACACCCGCACAGGCCATGCAAACGCCCCAGAGTCTCCAAAATGCACAGAACCAGCTGCCCAACGACGCCAACGTCCCCCGTGCTGCTGCCACGGGAATTCCCCGAAAACGGTCTCTGACAGCTTGTGACACTTGCAGACAGAAAAAGTCCAAGTGTGACAACGTCCGGCCCCGCTGTGGCGCTTGTGTGCGTTCGGGAAACATGAATTGCCGCTACAGAGCCGACCATCCCAGCTCCGACTTCCCGCTGTACGACGTAGCGTCGCTCACGATTCTTCTGAAGCTCGATACGATTCTTCGGCACGTCAAGAACGAACCAGAGCCGCGTGGCCGGGTACCCTATTTCCAGCATTGTCTCTGGGACATGTCGCTCATGAGTTTGTTTCGCTGGCGGTCCGTGCAAACGGTGCTTGGGATTTCGGATGCGGACCAGGCAAATTGGACAAGACGGTTGCTTGAAAAGCACGACACAAGAGTGCATTGCGGGCTTCCACAGAAATTCCAGGACCGCTTGAATATGTGTACGGCGTTGGAGAAGCTTCTACTGACGCATATTCTGACCTTCACCAACTCGTTCTTTCTCAATGCCCATACAAAAGTGCCATGTCTTGATGTGATTTGTCTCCTTGAGAGCATCGAGATATACACGCTCATGAAGAAGGCAAGGCCCAAAACGACGTTTATCAGCATGCTCGAGGACTACCTGGCTTTGGAGGAGGGCGCCACGGTGCCTCAATCGTTTACAGAGGCTCTACAAATACTCAATCTCGAAAACAACGCAATTCGGCGCCGGGCGTTCCAGCGCTGCTGTGAGCTGGTGCCGCTTATTTTAGCAGTCTGTGCCATTGGCGTTATAGCGGCTCCGTTGAAGCTCGACAACCACCAGAGATTTGAAAATTCCACGGAGGAGGGCCGCTTTTTAGAGACTTTGGATCTTCTGGATAGCCCGCTTCCCCAGGACCGGAAGAGACTCTCGGCCGCCTTCATCGACTACGCCCAAATCATTTCCCTGGTGTTTCCGTTCTCGCTCAAACGCAACTCGGTGGTTTCCATTGAGTACCACATTATGCTCAACCAGTACCATCACTACAATATGGACCCGCTCAGAGCCCACAAGGCAATTGTCACCGCCAGCAGCGATATGATGTATTATTTGGAAAAGGAGATGAACAGGGAGGCCTTGAGCGAGCAGCTCAGGTACGTATTTGCTGAAAAACGGCTGATTGTGGACCGTCTTTTCTGGACATGCTTAAAGCTCGAATGTGAGCTTCGTGCTGAATTGAGCCCCCATGTGCCGCTTCTGGGAATTACCCAGATGATACCGCCGTCGCCGTTTTTGAAGATTCCCGATGCCGTTTCCTCAGAGGACCATTTGGCTGATAGTGTGGCTTTAACCAACAAATACGACGACAAGAACCAGTGGTATTTTTTTCTCACGGAGGTGGCGGTCCGAAAAGTCGACAACAAGCTCTATGACGAGATCTACTCTGTGGATTCCGTCAAAGAAGCGCTCTGGGACCTGGACGAGTTTGTGGAAAAGCTGCTCTGGCGGATCCTGATCAAGTACCTCAAGCAGTACGACGCCATTGTGGCGCTGCTTCTGCCGAGAATCCGGAACTTCGTTTTGCTCGAGGTGGACGTGGACGAGATCCACGCCAGCATGAAGAAAAGAGCCAACCGGAAAAGAGGAGCCCAGGAGGCCTTCGAAGGAGATATCTTGGATAATCTCGACGAGTTCTTCATCGACGAGGATCTCCTTCTCAAGGCGCAGCTGGAGCTGATCATGTTCATCAAGACCCGTTTTTTGGCGTCCAAAATCGCTCTTTTCCGGCCCATCATGAACCTCATTCTCGAGGACAGAATACCTTTTACTGAGGTTTTCGAGGCTGCTGCTGCGGTGCTTTCCCAGGTCAAAGCGGGAAAAGTAGACGAAATGGTGATGAACCACAGCCACCTGCCGTCGCAGCTGAACTCCACGATTTCTGCAAACAACGACGCTTTGCAGTTGGACTCATCCAGCTCGTCCTCGCAGTTTGCTAACAATTTCTTGAATGGCGAGGTGGCGTATATTGAAGCGATCAAGGCGCCGCCTAACAGTAGTGGTGACACAAGAGAAGACAATTTTAATGATATCGTGGAGTACGACAATTCTAAAGATGACAGCCACCCGGACTTCCTCATAGTGAAGGACTATGTGGCAGCACGCCGGAGAGTTCTCCAGTCGTTTGTGAAAAATCTAATCACCGTGCCCAAGAGCAATATTCCCAAAATCGGGCTGCACAGGCATTCAGGTCTGTGGTACTACGTGAGACAGCTTATTGTGGGTAACATATCGCTTTTCATGCTCTACAAAAAAGTGCAGCAGGCAATCAAGGTTTTGGTGCAGAACAACAGTTTTACCGGTGGTGAAGATGTCATGGAAGCGTTGAACTTGGTGTTCAGCAGGGATCTGATTAAGGGCTCTTTGGAGCATGCAATGCTTGTGCTTGAGTACTGGAAGGACGAGAGTCCGGACTGTGAGGTTTACATTGAGCAGATCAGGTTATGTTTGGAGGTGCTTTAGGGCCATAAAAAGTAGGATTTGTAACTAGGAATTGGGTCGTTGGTTTGGGAACGAGAGGAAATAAAAGAATGCAATGTAGTCGGTGTAGTCGTTGAAGAATGAGTTTTGAATTGGCTGGACAGAAGTCTAGCTTCTGTACTGGGTACAGAGAAAGGATTAGTGGAAGTAGCTTTTGTGGTAGTATGTATGAGCATTTCTCGACGGTGAAAGTCTTCCTGTTTTCGATGGAAAAGTTGGATTAAGAAACATTGGGTAGTTTATTTTCTGTGTGTTCCCAGTGAAATTTCGTCTAATCGTTTTTTCATTTCTATAAGTCTTTACATTGTCGATTGAACGAAGAAGGTATTCAGCCTAAGCGGCAATTCAATGCTTCAGCTGATGTAAGAGAATGGCCAATACAGACAAGAATTACTATGCCAGGTACAAAGGTGAGGAGGTTTACGTTGAGCTGAAGTCTGTTGGATAAAGGTGGCTCTGTTAGACGAAAAGTGTGGAGAACAATTGGAAATGTAGAGAACATCTGGTCGGGTAGAGTATATTTGGATTTCAACTCTTTTCCAAGGGAGAATTGGGTGATTGGGGAGCATTTCCTCAAGAAAGGATTGGTTCAAACTTTGACCTATTTATAAGAATATTAAGCCCATGAATGCATAATCCATTTAATTGCTGTGTTACAATATCAACCAAGATCACAACACAGTATAGCTCCATTCTATCCACATTCCCTTGTTCACAAATCGAAAACGTGAGACATCAAGTTGCTATTCTAACAATTGCATGATTCATAAACAATGACTGCCTACATAAGCCCACAATCCCATTTACTCTATACGAACTCAAATACCTTCGAGAGAGCTGACCCCCTTCCTTCTCTTCGAAGCTCAGTCAACCTTCAAATTTCATCAACCCAAATCTGTCAAACCGATTTTTTCAAATCAAGGTCAAATGCAAAACAGATAAGCGCCGCTTAGTGCACTCCAGCCGTACTCGGATAAAAATGCGACACATTAACGGCCGATCTGCACTGATGTTCTAGATTAAGCGGGTGTCAACAAGCCAGAAAAGGGGAAAGATATTGGCAGGAAAAACGAAAAACTGCTATAATCAAAAAAATTAAATAAATCTTGTTCAAAATTGTCAAAAAAAACTGCCACTTTCCTGCCCCTGGGGCTCCCCGAACTGCCCTGCTGAAGAGTCCGAGATCGCACTTCACCAGTATATATAGCGCAGTTTTCGCACCCAAAAACCAACCATGAAGAAGAAAATCAAGGAGGAAGAGTATGACGATTTACGAAACTGCGACTACGAAATCAAGGAGCAGGACCGGTATTTGCCAATTGCCAACGTGGCGAGGGTGATGAAACTGGCACTTCCGCCCCACGCCAAATTGTCCAAAGAACTGAAGGAATGTGTTCAAGAATGTGTTTCGGAGTTCATCAGCTTTATCACGTCGCAGGCGGCCGATAAAAGCAAGTTGGAGAAGCGGAAAACGCTTAACGGCGAGGACATGCTCTGGGCGATGTTCACGCTAGGATTCGAGCATTATGCTGAGACGTTGAAGATCTATTTGGCTAAGTATCGCCAGTTTGAGCAGCTTGAGGCTGAGAGACGGCTGACGGGAAGGAGACGGAAAGCTCGGGATAGTGACAGTGACGATATGCAAGTCGTGGGGTACGATTTGACCCCGGAGGAGTACGTCGACTTTGGGGGAGAGTTTGAGTATGGGATCTAGGGAACGAACCGTCGAAGTTGGATGAGGCAAAAGGACAAGGTCCAGTGGAATTCGACGAGGGTTTGTTCCAGCGAAAATGGGCTTCTTCAAAGGATGGCTTCTTCAGAGGATATAAGCTTGGTGCGCAATGTGAAGCTCGGGCTCTCCAGCAAAGGAAGTCCAGGTTGGTAACAGACTCAGCAAGCCAAATTCCAGACTACTCAAACCCCCAGAGTGCTCGTGTTGAGGTTTGGTGACTTAAGGCGATGCACGAGTCCGGAGAGCCGAGGCACAGTGACAATTTGCTGCCAGGCAGTCAGAAAAGACTTCCTTTTAATGACGTCTATTGAACACATTGTGATTCAAGTCGTCAAAGATGCCAAAAAGTCTATCCAATAAGCGGTCTTCGAAGTTGAACATGAAATAATAGGATGTTCAAGACATCCATAAGAAATCACACTATTGAGTCATTCGAACGCTTTCCAAATTACTCAACGTTGTCGCTATTCAAAAGACAGTTCAATACCTGGCTGACGTGAATTGTGACCCTGTCCTGCCCTAGTGACTTTGAGTGTCCTTGCGAGTCTGGACCAAAGCTTTCATAGCCTTTAATTCTGCAAAAAAAAGTCTCCTGGCTTGAATTATATATGCTTTGGTGTGCCATGAAATCATAGTTTTAAGATGGTTTCGGAGGAAGCGACTCACGCTTTGTTCCCACGGGTCGGGCATCAGCTTAATTGAGGAATTTGTTGTAAACAACCAGTGCCGTTTACTACATCTCCTGCTCAGCTGCCGATTCTTGCTTAGTTAATTTGAACAATGGCTTGACCAAGCCGAATCCGTAGTCTTTCATGAATAGGCCAAACCAAGAGAGCCTCAGTGAGACACAAAAGCTGATAGTGTATTAAGCTTCGAGATGTATAGTTGTGATTGAACGTTCAATAATTTATAGTGAAGAATCCAAACTATCTTGGCTTTAGATCCGCAATTGCTCAAGAGGTCTTAATTGTCAGATTGAGGTACCGAACTTGATTGATGCATATTAAGAATCATCCGAGTACCTCAAACTCAGAAGCAAAGGTTCTTTTTCTCAAAAGGGGTCAAGCTATTCCACAGCCCATGCAATGCACAGACGCGTCATGGCCCTCTGAATCGAAAGACCATCTGTAAGCGGATCTGCTCGTCCTCTTGATAAAGCCTTTAGGGTCCATTTTTCATTCATGGAACACCAGTTTGGGTCAGCTATTTGATAATTCATTCAACGTTTTTAACTCAATTCGATTGCTAAATCACAGTTCAATCTCTTTATCACAATTCATTCATCGCTTCAATCATACATTCCTGTGGTTTTGAAATTTGCGTTGTTTCATGGGCCTTTGGAATGTACTCGACGGTAATTTGAAAAATGATATCACTTGATTACAAGAAGGTAAGCCGTTTGGAACAAGTAATCATCATCTGAACTTGTAATTCAGTTGTCGATTTCTCCCCGCTTTGACGAACAATGAGTGGGAAAAGCATCCAAAAACTCCAGTTTCGAGGAGGGTTTCTCCCCATTGATTGTCAAAATCCGACAAAAAAACTCATTGTGACGGTGGAAATCAAGATTTCCGCTGGTTTCGTATTTGTAATGGGTTCTCCAGGTATGTGGATTGTCGGTTTGCAATATGGGAAACTTGGGTTGGTGACATTCCTGAAATGAAGACTTAAGAAAACAAATGGCTAGCTGAATTAGTCTCCTAATCAGTTCATTGGTGTTCTTGAATAGGCTCCTTTCGTTAATCAATGATCTCCTAGTCAAGGGCCAGTTATTTCATGAAAGATAAGGGGCCGACAGTTCCATGTTTGACACTATTGGAGGGTTGTGGCATCTTCAAGTTCCTTGTCCCGAGAAAATGCTTCGTATAAAGTCCCCGGCAAATAATTGGGCTTTTTGAAGAAAAGGCAATAGGAAAGACCAGTTAGCATCCTTCTACTCTCCGTCCTCTCTTTCCATCTGGATTCAAACTCAATCATTCAGGCCACCTTTCTACAAAATGGCCAATTCGATGTTTTTGGCTCCTAAAATTTTGGCCATGAATTTTTCAGACGTCCAATTCCGCCACTTCACCGAGGTATCCTCATGCTGAACTTCCTCCTGACTTCAATAACCAGGCCAAAATAGATATCACTCGATAAAGAAATGCCTTATATTTTGATCCCAACAAATTATTTCACCAAAAAGGAAAAATGCAATTGGTTCCAAATTTCTTTAACCAACAGATCCTACGATTAGAAAGCCTTCCAGAACTCCAACGGTCTCATCCAAATTCACCAAGCAAGAATTTACTGACCAATGACATCAAAAGGAACCCCCCAGCGAACAAAACAAATCCACAGAAAACGAAAACCATCTTTTTCATGGCGTTTCCCTTACTCCACCATTTGCAGCCAATCTTCCTGAACAGGTGTTAATGGCGCGTACTAGGGCAACACATAGGCCGTGCAATTCCCCCAAATCCAAAACAATTCGGGCCAAAACTACATCCACAAAATTTTCCCAGCCCCACGCTTCCAAAAACCAAAAATTTCAAAAATCCAACACGTCCCCGTTTTCTCACCTCCTTACCAGGATCCATAATCGCGACATAGCCAACCGGACAAACCCAAGTCTAGACCGCCAAAAACATTTACTTTAGAAAACGCAAATCACCAATTTCTCTTGAATTTTCATCCCAAAAATCACCCCTGCTAAGCTTACCCCTGCTAATCTCCCCAGCCCTACACCAAACCCTCGCACCAAATTCGCATCATCAACTACCAACTACTCCATCTTCCCATGATCAAATCGTTTCGCCGCAGCAAGCGCCTGCTGAACCTGCTGCTGACGTCACTGCCCAAGCACCTGATTCTGCGTGTGCTGCTGTCGTCCCACGAAGCCACGGATTTCGTCAATTCGTCGCCCACCAAGGTTATCAAGGCTTTGTATGATTACCGCCCCCAGGGCCCCAAAGAGCTCCAGTTCGAGAAAGGCGACTTCTTCCACGTTCTAGAGGCGCCGCTGGAGGTCGACCAGCACGGCTGGTACGAGGCCACGAACCCCATGACCAACCAAAGGGGCATGGTGCCCAAACTGTACTTTGAGGTGTTCAACCGGTCAGGACACCAGAGTCAGGCGGGCGCTCTGGGAAGTCAGAGAGCTTCTGGAGGCTCTGCTTTGGCGGCGCCTAGCCAGCCGTACGAGATCGGACAGGGGTCTCTTCATAATATTCAGCAGCAGACGATCCAGAATCTCCAGCAAAACGGGCCCCAGCCCCGCGAGAACAGAACGCTTTACGCTGTCACGCTCTTTGATTTCCGTGCCGAACGAGAAGACGAGTTGGACATTGTGCCTGGCGAGCATTTGGTGATTTGTGCTCACCATGACTACGAGTGGTTCATCGCCAAACCCATCAACCGCCTCGGTGGCCCGGGGCTCGTGCCTGCCTCCTACGTCAAGATCGTCGATAAGTACAATCCGCTGGCGCAGATGGACGCTGGAAACGACATGGTTTCGGTGATTACGCATTTTCGTATCCCCACTGTGGAAGAGTGGAAAGAGCTGACGGCAATGTACCAGTCCAGCACGCATCCGACTGGAATGGGCTCCACGGTGCCTTCACAGAGCTCTGATTCTCGCTCGTCCTCGACTTCGGCTTCGACCTACATCACCGATGCATCTGTAGACTCATACCACTTGGCTCCTCTGGAGGACAACAGCAGGTACCAGTACGTGGTGACGGCCCGCACGCTGACAGGCAAAACCCGCCAGTTGTGCCGATTCTACGAGGATTTCTACAACATGCAAGTGAAAATTCTCGAGCAGTTTCCTCACGAAGCTGGAAAAGTCGAGGGCCACCGAAGGACCATTCCTGGCTTCCCTGGGCCTGTCATTCACGTTTCCGATAATATCTCATCGTTGCGGCGTGAACGCTTCGACTACTATCTCCGGAATTTGATAGCCATGCCCGCAAATGTGTCTCGATGTGAAGAAGTATTGTCGCTTTTCGAGGTGCAGAACAATGGCTTTGACAAGGAGTTCACCGAAAAAGACCGCTCCCTGAAACCGATCAAACAGCAACTGGGCTACCAGCAAGACAGACTTTCCCAGTACCTGAACGTCCAACCGGTGCTGAGAAACAGATCCTCTAATACGCCTTCGCTGGAACTGAACCGTGCTGAAAACAGAACGCTGGACATTCGAGCGCTTGAGGCGGAGAAGCTGCCCAAGGTGAAGGTGAAGTTCTACTATGAGGACGACATTTTTGTGTTGCTTTTGCCCATGAACCTCCGGCTTCAGGATTTGAAGGCCAAGCTTGTACGTCGGCTTGGGCTCGATACGGAGTACGATTCCGACCCGTCGGGGCTTGTATTCCTTTTCTTGAAGAGCGAGTACGACGATTTTATGGACACGAACCAGATTGCTTCTGAGGTGTTGAGTGAGGAGCAGCGGGCGTTGCTTTTCCAAAAGGAGATCAATGAGGACGCTGCGTTCCAAGAGGTGCTTTACGATAAGTGCAAGATTGTGATTTTGTCGGGTTAAGGAATTGCGCGTGTGGGGCCCGACGGTGGAAGCTGAAAGGTTGAACGGCGATTTAATCGTGGGATTGGGCTTTATGTTACTCACGTGGAGAGTCAGTTGGCTCGAATGCAACCTGTCAATTTACTTACAAAGGCTCATCTGACCTGGCGGAGCTACCAACAAGAATGCCACTTCAGTGGGCTTCGTCAGTGAGTACAGTGTTATTCGAAATCTCATCTGGGTTTCTCTGTGGCTCCTCATTCGGCTTCATTCAACCACTTGCTCCTTGAACTGCCTCCGCTACTCGAGCTTACACGACAAAGACCCCTACATCAAGCTCTGCTGCCTCCAATTGCTTGCAAAGCTCCATCGGTTTTCCTTTAAAACTCCCGACTGTCCTCTTTGCCAGGTTATCCATTCCCCCGGCCATTCTGATCGGCCAATCGCGTCTGCGCTGTCCGCCCGTCGTCGTGATCCGGCTCTCCTGTACTATATTCTGGCGGCGCTAGTAAAATCTTACTTGTGGTGAATTGGCGTAGTGTTGTAGTAAGTCGCGAAAATCCCATCAGCATCAACACTTCGCCTACTACGGCATTAAACTCAGCTGGCGCTTCAGAAGCCTCAAAGTTCTCAATAGCCTATATATTCCAAAAATACAGATGCTCAGGCGTGTTCGAACCCTTTTTTCAAGAGGAAATAGCGACCCTGTGCATGCTGAAAACACATCCATTGAACAACTGATAAGCAGTTCCCCAGAACCCGAGCCCAGGCAGGTCAATCACGATGAAAATCAGCGTACCAAGAAACGTACTCGTGAAATCACCGCCTCTGACTTGGCCAGGGCCCTTTTGAAGGAACAACGTGCCAATAATGAGAAACCCAAGGAGGTCAAGAAACGCGCCATTGAAGACCTTAGTGGCCCTGAATCGCCGAATACAGAGGACGTTGTCGCCAGCACGCCGAAGATCAACCGGAGTAGCCGAAAAAGGTTCAAAAAATACGACGTCACCGCCAAAAGAAGAGTCATCAATCCTCTGCTGGAACTGGAAGACGATGCTCCCGAGGAAGACCCCTACGATGATCTTCCTCCTCAGGTTGTCGAGTTGGAGGAGGGCAGCAGGTCCTTGAAGGAGATAGACGCTTTTTTGGTGAGTGATTTGGAGAGGCAATTGAAGAGTGGAAATAACGAGCAGGAGGTGGTCGAAACGGAAACTCAGGTAGAGGAGATAAGCCAAGCAGAAAAAAGAGTAATGGAGGATCGCTTTGCCTCCAACAGGGGTCACGAGAAGAGTACCAGGGAAACCAGGGCGCAGAAGCGTGGAAAGATAGACATTGTGGACTTGATCGAGGTGCCTTCGTGGGACCTGGAAAGCCCGGAAATTGAGGAAGTTGAGTCCACGTCTGCATCTCCAGCTGTTGTTACTTCTGCATCTCCAGCTGTTGTCGGTGAAGTTATTACAAAAAAGGTTGTCGAAGCAGGCTCGTCTGACCCAAGCAAAGGTCAGGAAAGGAGAGATTCGGAATCTGAGGAGCAGGTTGAGCCCTATCATGACTCTCAGAAGGAAGACGGCCTCTACGAGAGAGCTCAAAGTGATGGAATTGCTCAAACGGAAAAGAGTCTCAATGAGGAAGTTTCAAATGATGCAACTGCTCAAATGGAAGAAGGTCTCAATGAGGAGGTTCAAAAGGATGCAACTACCCAAACGGAAGAAAGTCGCAATGAGGAAGTTACAAATGATGGAATTGCTCAAACGGAAGAAAGTCGCAATGAGAAAGTTCAGAATGATGGAACTGCTCAAAAAGTTGGTGATGTTGAAGTGGACAAAACTCCTCAAAAGGATGGAACTGCCCAAAAAGTCGGTGATGCTCAAATGGACAGAACCCCTCAAAAGGATGGAATAGCAAGGAGCTTATCCCCGAAAGCGCCTAGCCATGCTGACTCTCATCAAAAGGATCAAAGTCCCGAGGGAAAGCCAGCATCTCCAAACATATCCTCCAATGAGCTGCCCAGAGTCAATAAAGCGCTTCTCAAAGAGCGCCTCGAGAAAGCTAAGAGTGCAAGCGCCCTGACTCCATACAAAACTCCAAAGGTGAATAAAACTACCTTTCGGAGGCGTCCAAAAAGTCAGGTAGGCTTTGGTCATCCTCTGACTCAGAAAGGGCATTCGAGTGGACTGCCTCAGGTGAACAAAGAGCTTCTTAAAGAGCGGCTCAGGAGAGAAAGCGAAGAAAGTATTAAGGTCTTTGGAAGCCCTAACCGCTCGGAAGTATCTGGTGATCTGCCCAAGGTCAACAGAGCTTTACTTCAACAACGTCTTCACAGGACGCAAGGTGCCAAGGAAGACAGTGGTACAGTATCCGAAGCGAATAAGGCCGTTTTGGACCAAAAGCTACGGGAACTGAAAAACCCACGAGAATTGCATAAAGACGTATCTGGCAACAAGACCAAAGAGGCGAATGGTGACTCGGATGTTTCTTTGAGTGTCCAAAAAGAGAATTCTGGATCCAGTCAGAAGACGCCCAGCCAGGGACCCAAAGTTGATGGAAACAATAAAAAGAATGTTGCAGAGAAACGGGGCGACGACCACAAGTCTACATCGGAGTCGGGTGTAAGTCACAATCCATTGGACAATAGACTCAACGGTTTGGAGACGAAGGCATCTGGGTCAGAAAGATCTAAGGTTATTCCCTCCAAATTGGCTGAAGTCCACGTCAAAACGGAAGTATTCGAAACACCCATTCGTCCTACCAACAGGTATCCTATAGCGCCGGCGCTGGCACCTGGAGGTGGATTTGGTGGTCTTACTTTGATGGGGTCATCAACAGATCCACCTACTAGCCGAACAACCATAATACCGAGCCGTACTTCTGCTATAGAAAGCGGTGGCAGCTTACCCAATCTGGTACGCCATGAACGAAGACCAGCCTCAGAAAGAAGTCCGAAGCTTTTTGTCTCTCAGGATTCTCCTTCGCCAGAGCACGCCCACAAGGCCTTATTCACAGAATCTAGTCCGTTGCAGCGAGGTCTGAATAGAAGCAGCAAAGTTATCAGCCTGCTACGAAGCCTGCCTCATCCATATGAAAGACAGCTTTCGTCCCAAGTTTCATTGCCTCCATCGCAGAACAGAGACCAATTATTGGTACCTGAAACGAATGTGATATTGGCTAGAGAACAGCTGCCTCCTGAAAGCAATCTTACGGTAAGCTCTCAAAAGGACGTCAAGAATGAAGTTTCATCGAGGCAACTTGTTGAGATTAATACTACGAAGAGGCTGCTTCAAGCAGGAACACTTCCATCCTCGTTCAAGCCGGCGCTTCCTGATCCGTCTATGGGTCAAAAGAAGCCGATAAAGTTGAATCCAATGTACCACAAAGTGATGTCACCTGGGCCTGTGCAACGAAAATCGCTTGCCCAACAGTTGAAAGATCGTCGGGAGCAGCTAGAGAAGTCTGTGAGGGCTGGAAAGGCGTGAGTGTTGGAAGACGTGAAATGAACGTGGGTGAAAATTGGCAATTGAGAGAAGCGTTGTGTTAAATTGTCGGTTACTAGGGGTGAAGCATTTTATCACTGAATGCTTAGAAAGCAGCCTTGGAAGCAACGTCTGTTATCGACTTGAGGAGCCTGGTCTAGAGAGTTGTTGGAGTATTTCTACAATCGGGCCTTATCATCGAGACTAGAAGATCTTTCCCTCACAATTGGCTCCAGTTTTTCTTCACATTTAAGTTCTGAGGCTCAGCTCTAGACAGAGTCGAGGTCTTGATAATCGACCCTTGAGTAATCCTCAGTATCGTGGATCTGAGATTGAAGACTCGAAAAAAGTCCCCAAACACAATTGGGTCATGACTCGTTAGAAATGACTCTGACGGCTTGTGAAACTCATCTACTGAGTCTCGGTACACTCGAGCCTGAAAAACAGCAATTGTCTGATTTCCCCCTCAGATCTCCCCATTGTGCACCTTAGAGGACCCTGAGCCACAATTCGCGATTCCGTTCAAACTGAACTACTCACTTTTCCACCACTATGATCTCCCCAAAATACGCATTGACTCACTATTGGCGTTCCAAAGTCACGTCAACTCCACATGTGGTCAACTTGTACCTTGACTACAATTGTCCTTTTTCAGGGAAGTTGTTCCAGAAACTTCTCAAAGTGATTCCAGCTCTAGACGAGAAACACCCTGGCAGCTTCCAGTTTGTGTTTGTCAACGTGGTACAGCCTTGGCACCCAAACTCCGTGCTTTTGCATGAGTACTCGTTGGTGGTGGCACAGTTGTTGAGAGAAAAGCTGCCACAGCAGTCCAATGAGCTCTTCTGGGGTGTGTCTAACGCTCTTTTCACAAACAAGGAGGAGTTCTACGACTCTGCCACCGTCAGCCTCGGCAGAAATGACATTTACAAGAAAATCAACGATACGGTGTATGCAGCAGTGAAGCTTCCCTTCGACAAGTCCGAAGTTCTCAAGAAATTGGAAATCACGGCCTCCTCCTCGGCGCAGGACGCCAGTAACGGTGGCAATGCCGCTACAAATGACGTCAAATACTTTACCAAGTACTTGCGGGGTGTTGGTGTTCACGTTACTCCGACGGTGAGTGTAGATGGGATTGTGGATGGCAGTGTTTCTAGCGGCTCGCTGCCTGAAGAGTTGACCAAGGTGTTTGAGGGCCACTTGTGAAAGCCTCGAGCTCTGCCTAGCCGGTTGTAGGAACTATACTGCTTTGGTGCGGCAAAAATTGGCTGAATCCGGTCAAAGTGTCCAAGAACAGTGTTTAGTTTTATGCTGAGAGGCAGTATCCCTGCCATAGCGCTTCATCCAAGCTCGATAGGCTGATCTATAGCTCATTGATCTGACAGGCTCGGTTTAATGAAACTCTTCATATCTGCACTTCTTGATCCTCTCGGGGACCATACGTATCGACAAATGTCATTCTCTACGCCATCTTATCGACATACACTTGAATCAAAGCCTGCTTTGGAAAGGAAGAGAAGGAACGATTTCGTTGGTGCAGCATTGGATATATTTCGGTTCGATAATGACGGATCTCGATTGCAGCCAATAGTACCAAAACAGTATGTGGCAATCACTGAAGTTGGGTTTTATCCTCATAGTGTGATGTGCTGGCGATGGCTGACTGGAAATTCAGCTCAGCATCTCATAAGGTGGTTAGACCGGGAAGCTAGAAACTGAGCTGGATCTGGTAACCACTAGAGCGATACTAGAGGGTCTTTCTTGTCGTCCATGAAATCGAACATTTCTTCTAGAATTGCCTTCCCTCAAAGCTCCCATTCTCCACAAATCAGTCTCCATAGAAGGAACCGAAACAACTACACACTCCGTCCCCTCAACTCAAACCGAGCCATACCAGAGCCTTAAGTACCAACTACTCAAAGTCTTCTCCTCTTCTGCCTCAGATAGAAAAAACTAATCTTGCGCTTTCTCCCGGGGCTGGATCTTCTCCGTTCTTGTAGCTTAAAGTGTTGAGTCAATAGAGAACTTTTAAAGCAAAGTGGTCAAAGACCCTTTCAGTGTCCGAGTTTCGAGGTATATCCAAATCTGAGGCGTCAGAGAAGTGACTGGCGGTCCAAAGTGTCCTGGATATTCCCCCAGAAGTTTTAAGAAAATGGTAGCTTCGACGAGAAGCGGGAACGGTCTTTAAAGCCGGACCAAGCCGGCAATTTTAGCTCTCTGAAGTTAAGAGATTATTTGAATGTCGGCGCTGGAAATTTGCAGACGCTCTTTATATTGGCGGTAAGGACGTGCCTATCAAGACTTCAAAAACGAAATTACAGCGACTTTGAATAGCACAGTGAGAATAAAAAAGTCAAGCTGGAAATGGAAATGGTTCCTCCGGCTGAAGTTGACCAAATTACCTTCACACACTAAAAACAGCCCAACAGGCATATTCTCGCAGAGACACACCTTCTCTCCATTTCCACCTGCCATGCCGCTTCTTTGCAAGCCGGCTTATCCGAACTTTGGCCGGTTTGATGAAAAGCACGGTTTTGTGGTATTAGTGCAATCTCGGCTTGATTAACTTCAGACCATTTTCACGTCGCTGAGCAGATATGAGGGCTGAAAAGGACTAATTTGATCTCCAGGCAACGGAGATAGTCCGTTGTGTTTCATTTCTGTGGTAGAAAGCAGCAAAACTAGCGCTGGCAGCCTAGGAATGTGTGAGCGGAGGACGTTTCTCCAGGACAATTAATACAAATGGGACTGGCTTGTCTCATTCCACGGAAAAATTGCCCTAATTGAGTAACAACTTGATTCTTCAAAAGACGGTTCTGAGGGAGATCGAAGGGAGCCTGCAAAAAGGCCTGGGAAGTCTAGTGATCACCAAAAAATGAGAGAAATCAGTGTGAAGTGAACTTCTTTTGGCCTTTATTTGGGATTCGGTGGAATGCTGTTTTGAAGAACTCAAGCCATGGGTGCGTTGGCATTCTACCATCTCATGATCTTCATCGCATCAACGGGGTCTTGGAAAACGACTTATATGAGAGAGGGTCTATAATTCATAATAATTGGGTATTAAAGAGCTTTCATGACTAGAAAGTGTGAGGTAGCTTGTCTTGGAGGATCAAGGCTCTGGTTATCACTAGGACTATTACAAGGCAAAACGCTTATTCAGCTCTGAGAACAACAGCAACTCCGAATTTGCAGCTGTGTCGACATGAACTTGGCTTGAAGTTGCCATTTTCTTGATTGACAGATTTAGGCAGACCAGCAGTGCATTACCTCATTGTCAGCACCTTAGTCTTTAAGGTTGCAGCTTCGACCACATGAACATGACGTGTTTTTGTGCCCCCAATTTTCCGGTGTCCTAAATCTTCGATATAGCGCCAGTGTCTTCTCTGTGTTGCCGACACTACATATTTTTCGACAAGGATCAATGACAGTGGGATTGCTCGTTGATTGAAATTTCCATTCTACCATCGCCGAGTTTTTCGATGGCATTAGCTCCGTATACTTTCAGCTTGGAATTTAGACATTAACATGCTGTTGAAATTTGCAATGCCGTTTAGATGGGCAAAGCTTTTACTGGACTAACGAACAACACTATGATTCACATGGCTCATTTGCATTAACCGTCAATCCCAAATGCTTCAATAATATATCATGGGAAGGCTATGACATGGCAATAGAATGGTTGCAAACAAATTTGTGCAAATCTTCAAATTGACCTCTGGACAATCTTCTGATCTTCACTTTTTCCAGTCACCAACACTCTGCAACTCATTGTTCTTGTCTGAATCTCCATAGTAGGCTTCAACGATGGTATAATTTCCTTCAGAATGAGTTCGTCACCAATCTGGTGATCTACCCTTGAACTCGGGATTTCTCGAACACCTTTTGGCCAATGGGTCTTTGGAGTGTTGTGGAGGGGAAGCAATTCATTCTTATCTTTTGGAACGATCATGAGCTCTTTGACCCCGATTGGCTCTTCTGATGAATCTGCTTCTTTCAAACCGGATCGGCCTCCTGTTTGTACCAGCTTCTCCTTGCCTGCCTCGACTTAGTCCAAAAATCACGCATCAATTTCTTGAGAATCTACTTTGGGCCAGCCCGCCCAAGGGTGCGCGTCCTTGCTATGGAGACTTCTTGCATTTACCTGAGGTGTATTTATTCCCTCAAAACAGTTTTTACTCATTTGCTTGCAACCTCAATCAAAACAACGGAGACGCCCTCCAGGATCCTTCATGATAGCCAACGAAACAATAACAGTGAAAAAAAAAAAAAAAAAAAAAAAAGAAAAAAAAAAGACTAAACCTCAAAACCCATTTGGCGCTGTGCTTCCTCGTCTAAGCTCTTCCGCTGTACCGAAGCATTTTGTAGTGCCACAAAAGTATAATATTAGCTTCTTGCATGACGCATTGAGCCCATAGAAATCCTACGTCAAAATTCCCTCACAAACGTTGTCTGAATTTTCAAATCGCACGGGTCAGAATCACTTCGGCATGATCTTCGTCAATAGGGGCTCACATTAGGCGTATGCGGGCGGCTGCTCTGTTATGTGCGACTATGTACGTCCCGACGCAGAGTGTATGCGCCGCTACCCTCGCTTATCCTACATACGTCAAAGGCTGTGCGACGAATGCAGTCCCCATCCAGGCGGTGCCAATTTCAAGAAGTGGAGACAGCCGTGGTGGTAATGAGTGCCTTACTCACTAGAAAGTCTTTCAGCGCAGCTCCTTCTCCATTGACACTGTGGGCCTCTAAGGGGCTTAAGCGAGGTCAACTAAAGTTCGCGCAGTCGCCTCTATGCAAGGGCCCAATCTTCTCGCTTGGGCTTTGCATCACTGGTTTGCATAGTTCAATATTCTCCACAAAAACGTTGTTGGGGAATATTCTCTAAAAGTATTACGGCTCGCTGTTCCAAATGTGAGTTGCTAGGGAGAATCAGTTTTCGTGGGCATCTCTCAAGGATCGATCTAGACTCACATAGTCAACCTCGATCCAAATGAATAGTAAATGTTATGGTAGAACAATAGACTAAATAAGCACTAGTTCGAGCATTTGCGAGGGATCTACTTTGATTTAACTGTTGTGAACTCATATAATTAATTATATTGCTCGGCAAGCCAGAGCGGACGAACGAATGGAATGGAAGAAGAAATATAGTATCCTGGTTTGGCAGCTCAGCGCCACGGAACTTCAAGAAGCTTAGATGAGAGCAAGACCACCCAAAGCCAAGAGCCACGAGTAGCCCATAGCCTTGGAAGCACCACCCTCGTAGGTGGAAACACCTGGAGCACCAGAAGCAGCTGGAGCAGAACTCTCGGCAGCAACAGTGGAGACGGCTGGGGCACCTGGGGCGGAAGAGCCAGCAGCGGAGCCGGCAGCGGAAGGAGCTGGGGCACCGGAAGCTGGAGCAGAAGCACCTGGGGCAGTTCCTGAAGGAGCAGCGCCAGATGGAGCAGCGCCTGGAGCACCTGGAGCAGAAGAAGCAGCACCAGCACCAGAGTGACCTGGAGCACCTGGGGCACCTGGAGCAGTACCAGTAGGAGCACCCTCAGTAGGAGCAGCACCAGTTGGAGAGCCTGGAGAGCCAGAAGCAACACCAGAAGGAGCAGTACCAGAAGGAGCAGCACCAGAAGGAGCGGCACCAGAAGGAGAAGCACCTGGGGCACCTGGAGCAGTAGTAGCAGCAGCAGTAGCTGGACCAGTGCCAGTAGGAGCAGTAGCACCTGGAGGACAGACCTCAGTGGTAAGAGTGACAGTTCCCTCAACAGTCTTGGTGTAAACCCAGCCAGACTCAGTAGAAACGCCGCCAGGGCAAACTGGGCAGGTGGTGACCCAAGAAGTCAAGGTGTTGGACTCGGTCACGTATTCTGGGAAGGAGGTGTGGGTGGTTGGGAGGTCGTTCGAGCCGTAAGAAACGATCACCTCAGCTGGGACAGTGGAGACAGAACCGTCGGAGTTGGTAGTAGCAATACCAGTAGTGTAGGTGGTAGGAGCAGCAGTGACACCGTGACCGTACTCAGTGGTAGTGGTTGGCTTGCCATCTGGACCAATGGAGACGATGACTTCACCAGGAACAGTAGAAACAGAACCGTCGGAGTTGGTGGTAGCGACGTCAGTGGAGTAGGTAGTGCCCTCGGTGATCAGCTCGGAAGCAGAAGCGGAAGCAGAAGCGGAAGCAGAAGCCTCGGAGGAAGCAGAAGCAGAAGCCTCAGAAGAAGCACCGGAAGAAGCAGCGGAGGAAATCTCAGAAGAAGCAGCGGACGAAGCCTCAGAGGCCTCAGAAGCAGCAGACGAAGCAACGGACGAAGCTGAAGAAGCAACGGAAGCAGCAGACGAAGCGACGGAAGAAGCCTCAGAGGAGGTAGCCGAAGCACCCTCGGAAGCAGCAGACGAAGCCTCAGAAGCAGCAGAAGAAGCCTCGGAAGCAGCAGAAGAAGCCACAGAAGTAGCGGACGAAACCTCAGAAGAGGCCGACACAACGGCGGAAGAAGCAGCCTCAGAAGCAGACGAAACAGCAGACGAAACCAACGAAGTGGCAGCATTCAGGGCAGAAGAAGCAACAGAAGCCTCGGAAGCAAGCACAGAAGAAACTGAAGCCTGGAGCTCAGAGCTCTGGGACGAAGCCACGGAAGCAAGCGATGAAGAAATGGCAGAAACAGCAGACGAAGCAGCAGAAACAGCCGAAGACACAATCGAAGCGTCGGTCTTAGGAGTTGGGAATGGGTTACAGTAACAAGTGTCAGGAACTGGGTTTGGAGCGTCACCATCGTAAGTGATTTTCGAGCCACCACCGAGGATTCCACCCTCGGCCTTGAACTTGCTGGCGTCGTAACCGTAACCAACCTTGAAGGCGATCTGGAAAATACCAAAGAAGAAAGAAAGCGTCAAGGTGTCGTCCTCGTAAGTGTAGGAGGAGAAACCAAGGCTCACCTCGAGGGACTTGCCAGATCCGAAACCAGCAACGTTGTAAACTCTGGTACCGGTGATGGCCTCGGTCAAACCCAAAATGTAAAGGGTGGAGTCGTCACCAGTGAAAGCGAGGGTCTGACGCTCGGAGACAGTAAGAAGTTTTCCGAGGTCAAGCTGAGACTTCTCTCCAAGAGCCACACAGCCAGGTCCTTGAATGTTGACCAATTGGGACCACTCGATGTTCTTCAAACAGATAGCACCGTTGTTGGTCAAAGTGGTTCCAAGGCCGGAGAAAGTCACCAAACCCTTGTCACCGTAGCTCTGCTCAATGGAAATCTTACCATTGTTCTCGAAAACAGAAGAAGCGTAAAGCTTGATCTGGGGGAAGAACTTGGAGTCCGAGGTACCGGCCCAAAGCTCACCGTTGTTTCTGAAGTTCAGAACGTCAATGTCAAGCTGACCAACGGTGTTAGCCTCTCTCAGGTCGAAAGACACCTTACCGTCGTTGTTGAAATCACTGCCCGATTGCTTGTAGTTCACGGCCTGGTATTTCTCCGACGAGATGTAGAATTCACCTCTGTTGTACAAAATACCATTGTTGGTGATTTGCGAAATGTCGAGGAGGGTGAAGAACACGTTAGGGTCGATGTACAAGTCCTGGAAGTCCACGGAAGTGACGTCCTGGTAGACAGTGTCTTCCCTGATGTCGAGACCGTGGGCGGTGGACAATAAAGCGAGTGTGGTAGCAAGAGTGCTACTGAATTTGGAAATCAAAGTCATGAGTCTGATATTTCAAAATGATGGGACTTTTGTCCCAGGTTATATACCCATTGGCTTCAACTACGGTGGCTGCAAAATCTAGTCTCAAGACGCCCCGTGTGCCCGACCAGCGCTCCATGTGCCTGAAAACGCCCGATTCGGACGGTTGCTTTCTTGTTTTTTCAAAACGGGAAGCTCGATTCCCTGAAAAGGCCCATTTTCCATTTTTGCGTTCGTCCAAGAGACTAGCCGGGTATTCTCGCACTTAGGCGCCTCGCTTCGAGCTTCCTCTCTAGACCCGAGGCAGCAAGTATAATCCCCAGCTGGTCGAGCCATCATGGGCGAAACTTGTCTGCTTGTCTGCATATCTGCCTGTCTCGGTATGTAGCCTATGCACATGCATGTGTCTGTAGAGATGCTTCTTATGCATCTGCAGTGCGTCTTAACATCCAGATGCACGCTGGTCCTCGGGGCATAATGCGACAGAGGGAGGTACTACCAAAATCAGTCTGCAGAAAAGGGAGCAGACGGAATTCCTGTTGAAAGAGAAATTCAGCTTCCATGTTTTAGGTTGCGGTGTTTTACTGTGCTTGCTACGAACGGACCATATTGACCTCCCGAACATATTGCCGCGGTCCTTCGGGATCAGAATCAGGTGTTCGCTTTTGATCGAGCTGCAGGCTCTAGAAAGCTTAAATCTATATTTTAATGCCAGATAGTTTAAACAATAGCCACAGTGGCGTCACGACGGTCATGGCCCGAACTTTCTTTGTGTAAATCTCCATACGTTTAAGGATCCAGGACCCTGAAGAAAAGGGATTTTCTTGACAGCTAACCACAAAAACTCCTATAGGGCCCAAGACGCTGCTGGTCTCGGCACGATCTCGGTTCTTTAAGAATCATGTGCTTCGTGTGGGGCACGTACTGCAACTTAAAAACGCATCTCGCTTACATTTTGAACACAGAGTCGATGCAACCTGAAATTACGTCTCGGTGGCTTGGAGCTTTCTCGTCTGTTGGTGTCAACATAATGTGGAGGCGGCAAAAGCGGACTCCTTGGCTGTCTGTCTTGGGCTCTCCAAACCCCTGATCGGAGGTTGGTTTGCTCTGAGGCTCCGAACCGGGATCTAGAATTGCACATTCGGTAAGCTGTGGCTGCACACGTGAACACTAAACTTAAAATGGTGGACGTAAGAATTTGCTTTGTAGAGAATCCAGGGTCCTGGAGAAGACAAGGCTTGGACTCAAGCCAGGACTCTCGGAAATGTCATTAAATAGCTGGCTTGATCGTTGAAAACCACAAAAAAACTAAAAACGCAAATGAGAGCAAAAGTGCGCTAAGGCCAGTTGCGCTAATACTTAAATTGAAAACGTTACTTCAAGAATCTTTCAATCTACAGCTCAACATCAGTAGTTACACAATTCCCGAATCCCTCTCCAAAAGGTGTTTGTCTTTCGGTGCTCTGTGTGGTTTTCTGTCTCTGCGTGATTTTCTGTCTGCTTTAATCACTCAACCTCATGAATCCTCCGATTCTGTCGAACGCACTGAAACACTTCAGGCCACAATCACGGTCGTTTCTTTTTAGTCGAGGCAAGTCCTGCCAGAACGCGAACCAAGTCGTTCTGGGCGGCTCCATTTCTAGGTCTCCATGGAACTGCTGCTTGGGTAAAGTCGTATGGTCGCAGTGATCCTGATCATGTGAATGCCACAAAACTTCACCCTTGTCGTATTGTCTCATTATAGACAGTCTTGCTGGTGCCTGGTTTTGTTACCGGGAATGTTGGTCGTGAGCCCTACACAAAATTAGACGAAAGTTACGAGGAAACTTCTTGAACTGGGCCAAATCCTAAGACTCACCTTTTGGTCCCCACAACGAAAAGCGAGCCGTAAAATATGCTCTCAGGCTTAAATGTCGAGGCATGGCACGTTTGAGGCGGGTCCGGTCGATTTCCATTAAGGCCACTGTGTAGATGTAGTGCACAATGCGCAAGCGATATGCATGATTCAAGCGAGTCTCAGGACGAGGCTTATGGTGCCTCATGCGACGTGTATGCTTCATGCATGGCCCTATGTGCATGAGGCGCGGCTATGTGACAAAGTCGTGTAACATGCACCAGCCTTTCAACCATACCACAGTTACAAAAATAAATACTAAATCCCTGAATCGTAATATTCAGTTAGGAAAGGGCTATGCAATACGGCTTAATAAAACTAGTCAAACTTATCTCCGAGCGGTGATTAAAGTTCATTAATCCAAGTGGAGCTCACAGATCGATCACTAAACCGAGCAAGTTCCTTTGACAGTTAGACTAGACTCAATATGCCCTAAAAATCTCTTAAATAATATAGGTGAAACCTTGGCTCTCTAGCCGGCGTCTGGGCCTAACTCTGCGCACGTTTCTCTCCCTGAATCAAACACAATTTCCTCACCGGCTCGCAATTCCCAGGGCTCTCTCACAACTTACCTCGTCCCTTAGGAAACTCCAAACGAGTGTCTCTAATGCTCATTCGCTTATGACGGAGCAACTGGTACCTTTGTGTCAATTTTGTTACTCAAAGCGGGCGGACCATATCGGAAAATAGCTAACTACTTGCGCTTTTAAATTATTTAGCTCAATGACAAAAATAATGTTCTACTAACGGGATACTCTGAATTCTCCGCCGAATGCCAAATCGTAAGCCATTTTTGTCACACAAGGCATACGTTTGATTCTATTTTCCTAATTATTTGAAAATGAAGCTAGATTCGAACAAGCCCATTTGAATTCAAGAAACTAAGTTTAGCTTGGAGACTATCCAAGAGAAAATACGTCCACTTTTTCGGAAGTCTGGAACCTAAATTGGGTCAGGCAAATGCGGCAAATTCTCGATAGCCTTCGGCTCGGGCAATAAAGGAACAGGCTATCACGCCAGACAGCTAGAAGTTACCTTTTCTATTTATTTGTTTATTGAACAAAATTTAAGTTTTATTGCTTTTCGTGATTTCGTTTTGGAAGCCTCGGTCTAAACTTCAGATGCCAAGGAGTAAAACTATCGGTGAGCGATTTTCCCTCCGGCTGGGTTTTTGGAATATCCGTGAATGCCTCGTATATCAAACTTCTTTTATTGAGCTTTTTGCTATTTATTTTATTGTCATAAACATTCAAAATTATTGTAATCGTTTGTGCAATTAACCTAGCAACTAAAAGTCCTCAAGTACATTCCAACGAAAGAAGCCAACACAAGTGGCTGTGTCACAAAATTGTGAAAGTACCATGTGCAATTTCCAGTCCACTGGCAAGTGAATTCACCCTTGAAGAAAAGTACCCTTTTAGCAATTCAAAAATTAATGCGGAATTCTGACGGGAAATTCACCAGCATCAATCCAAAAGCGACAAGAAACTCATTTTTGCTTTTCCGGATTTAACAATCTTCAAAAGGTTTGCTTTTCATCCTGTCTTTCCATTTGTGTTAGTTTGTTTCTACAGGTCAGCTCATGAGCCTTTGACTCCCGAATATGTTGACATTACATCTGAAATATACTAATGTCATTGTCTGGCGGAGATCACGATCCCATAAGATGCTTCTTTCGTCTCCAAATAACCTACCCGTTCCCAAGAAGTCTCAGTGAAAGCTCCTTGTTTTGCAGAGATACAGACTTACACAAAAGAGAGAAGCACAAACCCTTTCCATCCTCAAAGAGTCCAATCAGCCTTACCCGTTGGCACATGGGCTCCTAACAGCATGTCAGCCGCAGCAAGCCAGAACAACAGTCTGGTTTCTGAGCCCTTGTCAATGTCATGGCACTAATTACCTATCCAATTGTGGCACATTTTTCCAACTGTCTGGAGCCCTGATCATATGTAGATTGGGCTAATCGTGCTCGTATTCCAATCTGTCTAGATCTTCACCAGGGTCTCCGGACCATTCCTTGATGGCACCAGGGGCCAATACATATATTTTAATGGGTAAGTGTATTCATGCTATGTTGAAGCTGGGAAAGAAAATGGTTCGAAGTGAGAAAAGGAAAGGATTGAATGTTTCGAATGCTGGGAACTAGAGGCTCGACGGACTGGATCTACGAAAAGCGGATCTACGAAAAGTGTCAATGTCTCACAGTTCCTGGAGCTTCATGAAGCACGAGAGAGCTATGGCCTGTATGGCGATAAAGCACATCTCTGATTATAAAGGTAGTGCCTCAACGACGGCCTTATAAGCCTAGGATCCTGTGATATACCTACAATGGAAGCAAAAAAGCACACAAAGCCAACTACTTTAATTTGTGAGAGGTGAGGATGCACAGGAAGTTAGTATATGAGTGAGTTGATATGACGCACACGCCTGACTGGTATACTCCTCGTCTGACAACATTTTTTAAAAAATGAGTTTCATCCTGATTCCACTAAACCAAAAAGTTTATAAACTCAACGAAAGCTGCCCAACACTTCATAAGGACTTTCAAAAATCTTTAAACCTACAGGACAAAGTGCCAATTTTCATAAGGCAGAATTTTGAAAAATCGTTTTCTGAAACGGTGTTTCCATGATCTGGTTAAAAAAACAAGACCCTTCCTTCAAAGCTTAGTCCCTTGGTAGCTCACAGCGACTTGACCGATTCTTGGCTTCTCTCGAACTGGGGGTTTTGCAATCAAAAGCTTCAGAATCCGTCCCTCGATTGAACTTCCCTTCAAGAACCTTCTCCAGGGCCACAAGATTTGGTTCAGGGCATTCTGTAAGGTTCGGGCTAAGGGAACCTTTCTTTATGGCTCCTTACTTCCGTGTAAGGATATCCATGCACCGTGCTATCAGACAGAATCTATGTTCTCGACAAGAACTGCCGTGAGCAAACATCCCTGTGATAACCAATCCGAAGCCCACCAAACGTCGAAATAAAGTGCTACAGAAAAAGAAGAACGTGGTCCAAACGTTCGTCCGCGTTAGCGCATACCTTCAATCTCAATTAAGGGAGCTACACAGATAAGACTCGTTAGCGTATATGCGCTTACCAGGCCAAGCTTTGCGCATATAAACCTCCACTGACTCTAAGACAATGTCTGACGGCCAAAGAGGTCTAGAGGTTTATTTACGTTAAGGGGCATGCTTGGTAGAGTCCTATGCGCTTACGGGAAAGCCAACTTCCACGGTGTATTTAAACGAGCCAAATCCCAAAAATCTCTTCCCTATCTTCTCTATCATGTCTACTGAAAAAGTCTCTTTTTGCCTCAATTGGGAGGCCACTCCTTACCACATCCCCGTGTATCTTGCTCAATTGAAGGGCTACTTCAAGGAGGAAAACGTCGATGTTTCGATCTTGGAACCCTCGAACCCCTCGGATGTCACTGAGCTTATTGGTTCAGGCAAAATCGACATGGGTCTCAAAGCCATGGTCCATACTTTGGCTGCCAAGGCCCGTGGTTTCCCTGTGACCTCGGTGGGCTCTCTTTTGGACGAGCCATTCACTGGTATTTTGTACTTGGAAGGTTCTGGTATCACTGACGACTTCACCTCTTTGAAGGGGAAAAGAATCGGCTATGTTGGCGAGTTTGGCAAGATCCAGGTCGACGAATTGACCAAGCACTACGGCATGAAGCCAGAGGACTACACCGCTGTCAGATGCGGCATGAACGTGGCCAAGTACATTATTGAGGGTAAGATTGATGCTGGCATTGGCATTGAGTGTATTCAGCAGGTCCAATTGGAGGAGTACCTCAAGGAGCAGGGCCTTTCTCCCTCTGATGCTAAAATGCTCAGAATCGACGAATTGGCCGAGTTGGGCTGCTGCTGCTTCTGCACCATTCTCTACATCTGCAACGACACTTTCTTGAACGAGAACCCTGAAAAAGTCCGTCGTATCATGAAGGCGCTCAAGAAGTCCACCGACTTTATGCTTGCCAACCCCAAGGAGGCGTGGGACTTGTACTCTGACTTCAAGCCTCAGATGACCTCGAAGCTCAACGGCAAGATGTTCGAGAGATGCTTCGCCTACTTCTCCGACTCCTTGTACAACGTCCACCGTGACTGGAAAAAGGTCAATGCCTACGGCAAGAGATTGGACATTTTGCCTGCCGACTACGAGCCTAACTACCTGAACAAGTATCTTTCTTGGGAGGAGCCTCAGGAGGTTGCCGACCCATTGGAGGCCCAGAGATTGATTGGCAAGATCCAGGAGGAGTGCCGTGCTTGCGGTGGCTACAGACGCTTGGAAACTGCCATTGCGTCTGCCTAGTTTATATTTCAATTGATCTTGAGAACTATTGGTTAAGATAGTAGATTCAGTACTTAGGGGTTGAGGTAATATTGCAAATCAAGGGATCCGGAGAGACCGGTTCCGTGAGCTCAATATGCGGAGGTGCTTAATGGGAGCCAATAGAAAGGGGTGCTTAGTTTGCGTTGGGTCGTTATCTAGAGTGGTTATTGGTATGCGCTTAGAAGGTCTCGATAGAAGGAGAGGTCTAAGTAGAGACATTGCAGAGAATTGGTGGCTTTGAATTGTTGCTGACTTTAAGTGAAGGTACATTGTCGAAAACGGCTCAAATGGATTTCTGGTTTGATCTTGTGAAAGTCGGTATTTGCCCTTAGGCTCGAATGAGCTTGCTTAGAGTGTTGAAGGCCGGGTCTTCTCATTTACCATCTTTCAGTCAATCATAGCATTTAAGAGAGTGTAGATGCTTTCGCTTTTGGCTTCTTGGCCCTATTTAATATTTTTGTAATTTCTCTATTCTGCTGAACTAAGGTAACATTCGCAGTTTATTATGTGGTAGTAGAAAGACTAACATAAGACAGAAACTTGAATGTGTCCCCAAAAATCGAGATTCATCCAAATTTTTCAAAAATAGCCTAAGGCCTTTCCTTCCTTGCCTAAAAAAACCCACAGAACTCAATTTAGACCAATTTGAGCCGTTTATGGCTGTGGAGAGGATTGTATATTTCGCAGCCATTTTTATACTCAAGCGCACACTGAAAGGCGACCAACTTGCATGAAGCCAGCGGAACCAAGACTCCAGAAAAAAATTAAGTTGTCCTGAAAGGGAAGATCTCTGGGCTGAATGTGGATCATATAGTTGGTGAAATCTGTTGGTGTTGTAAATGGCTGAGGTTTTGGCAATGGTTGGCCAGATGATGTGACAGAGCGGTCTCTTACACCATTTACTTGGGCTTTTGGGCTCCAGCCCTGTATTGAGAGATTTGTTTATCTTTACATTGCCTCCAAAAAGATATTTCAATTGTCGACAAAACAAGGTCCATTTTTTTCTCGACAGTTCTCTGAGCTTTGCCCCGAAGTCGAAGGTAGCAAGAGATGGAAAGGAGAAAATTCTATAGACATGACCATGCTTTTCGAGCAGCTCATCACTTCTCAACTTCGCCAAGCTTCCACTTAAAGACTTTCTCTAATGCAAAGCGAGCTTAAATGTAAGCTGCAGACTTGTTTTTGACTTTGGAATGGACAACTATGCTCGTTTACACACGGTAGTCAAAAACTGCAAAAGCACAAATTGTCTATATTGTTCCGCTCAACTGAATAATTCACCCTTTTTTTCTTGAGCTCCACAGCTGCTTACAGACTACAAGACCATCTCTTCAGACAACGTGAAGCCTCATAAAACCCAACTATTAATCGAATTACTGACCATTCTTCCAGAACGGCAAGCTAGCCTTTTCGCTACAAATATAAAAGGTGGTATAATGTTCTGTCAATTCTTCTGCAAGTTGTGCACTTTATCTGCAAGTTCTGCCCCAACCTTTATGAAGTATTTGACGAAGGTATATATAGATCTACAGCTTGTATGAGGTTATGGTTAGAGCTTGGAGCAGGAAGCGAAACCCACTCTTAAAAGTCACCGAAGAATGAAATTGACGACTTGACCTCCATCTTTGCTCATTTTTGGGCCTGCCCAAATCCAGTACCTGAATATACGGCCAAGTAGGTCATTGCACGTTTACGATGAAAACGTCCACAAGACTGGCTAGCGAAGGTAGTCACCGATGCAATTTAAGGTGATAAGAATTACAAAACCCATTCTGGTCGCAGAACAGATCACAAAACCTTTGTCTAAGTCCCAGACACATTCTAGCGTAAATCTAAGAGTCACCGCTGATTCTCCAACTGTCTTCAACTTCCATACTTGACCATTATTTACGGGGGATAGTGTATAGTAGATCTGCTTGTGGTTGCAGTGAACTCAGGCACGTCTTTAAGACACTGATCTCAGAACTGCTTCTTTGGTTTCTTAGTCATTTTAATTGACTTTTCCATATTCCTCAGACGAATCAAGCAAGAAAAAAGCCCACTCTCCAGCTCAAGAAGTCGCATCTTTTAAATTTCCCATCTCCCAGAAAGATACCCCACCATCGTCCTGTACGTGAAAGCCACTCCTCATTATCTGCTCTATCTGCTCCAAATTTGCAGCCAAATAACTCCTGGCCTTCGCCAATTAAAATCCCGAAATCTCCAATTTCAAGTTCCAACGTGCAATTGCAATCTTGGTGGGATTCTGCCAAAAACCCCCGGCGCAACTTTCGGAATTGCTCACCCATTTTTCCGTCGGCTCTCTGAACGCACCTCCCCGTTATCTTTTCCATCTCGCGCCGTGCTCGGCTCTAAAACATACCAACTACTCTGGAAAGAAACCCAGCCATGGCACTCTCCTTTCTTTGGGTTTCGGCGCTGCTCAACGCAGTGCTTCTTTTTTTCACGCTTTATGGTGTCAATTTCCCAAACGTGCCGCTTTTGAACCACAACGACCCGACCCATATCGATGCTACTCTGTGGAACAAGAAACACCCCATAGACCTTTTCAACGCCACGGCGGTTTTCAACACCGTGCACGGCGCCATGAAGCAGAAAGACAGCAACGTGATGCCCGTGGGCGTCTCCTTTATTCCCGCGTACATCCCGCCCAACACCTTGATGTACCACTCCAGAGGGCTGCCTGAGGTTCCCGACTCCTTCGAATGGATCGCCATGGACTGGGAGTTCAGCTACAGCTTTGCGGGGTTCACAAGGGGCAAACGGCCCCACTGGGGAAAACACCCAAAAAGGCCCGTTGGGTCAAAGGAGATTCATGCAAACGGGCCACCCAGAAACAACCCATACCTTTTCACATTCAGAAACACAAAGCCCTTGGACAAGCTTATCTACTTGGACGGCGCGTCGGCAGCCAAAACAAGAACAGGCGAAATGGACCAACAGGCCATTCTCAGCGGACAGGATGGTTTCGATCATGTTGATGAGCGGATAGCCGCCGAGCGGATCTGCAAATGGGGCAAGGATTTCGGTCTCCAGGGCTATATTCGCTTGGAGGTGGGCTTTGAGATGGTGCTCTGTGATTTTTTCGACGGAATTGAGGTTGTTTCTAGTGTGCCTTTGTCTAATGTAACTGTCTTGGCACATTTGCCTGAAGAGAAGTGGGAGGCTCAAACACCGCTAGAGAAGAAACGCGAGAAGCTCGTCGATGACTGGGCAAGCATGAAAGGCTGGGATTGGGGCCAGGCAGGCGCTTTGGTGAACGAAGGAGACGATCGCATTTTGCTTGATTTCTCCAGAATGGTCACTCCGCTTAACAGAACGTGGATCAACCCCGATCCGTACTTGCGTCGAATCAGCAACCTTTCTGAGTCAGACAAGGCGGCGCTTGTTGAAGATGTACGTAAAAGCTTGCTTGAGCCTGTGGATCCATTCAAAAAGACAGACTGGCAAGTACAGACCAAACACATCGAGGAGAAGTTTGCGCCGCTTTTCCAGATGTTGAAAACGGCTTTCAAGGTGTTTGAAGTGGAGCTGCAGAGGGAGGAGGCCGATCTTGGTGCTCTCTTGGAAACGGTGGTGGGAGAAATGTCCAGAATCACATTCAACTTTGTGAGACGGTACGCCTCAAGGGATATTCAAAACGACGACGAACAGCGGAAAGCCGCTTTCAAAGCCGCCGTGGCCGACTACGCCTTCCACACTTTCCCGTTGACCACCAGTTCTGAGAGCTTGATTTACTCCTCCATCCACAAAGTCACTGCCGAGGTAGTTGGTCAGATTTTCGATACCTTCTACACTTCCAGGTCCATGTTCCATGACATCTACGTGAAGCCATCAAGCGCAAATCACCAGGAGTTCAAGAAAGTGATACTCCAAAAACAGGCCGACCTTAACTTCCTCATGGACGCCTTGCGCTGGACGATTTTCACCCAGTGCAACAACAAATGTGCTTGGGACGAGCTCTGCTATGCTCCCACATGGGGCCCTGGACCTTTTGGCTGGGGTGCCAACGATAAGTATATGTACAAAGACGGAGACCGTTACCGGATTCCCGAGGAGTTGACGTGCATCAAGTGGAACGATATGGGGAGGTGATGATGAGATTGAAGGGATTAATTATTAAAGTTGGGCTGTTAAAATGAGAGCTGACCTGGTGTCGGTGGATGATATAATTTGATGAATCTAAGCATGCTCTATCGGATATTGTATTCAGCTATTATGTCACATAATACCTTTGAAGCGTTGGAGGCATGCCTAGCAGTATTACTTTTACGATTGAAGGAAACAGGTTGTCGTCACATTTTCTTGATGCTTTCAGCTATTTTGCCTGATTGCATCAGGGTAAGCTCTTGACACTTCACCTGGCTTGTTGTCCGCTACATCAATTAAGAGACTGTGCTTTAGTCGAAAGGCTGGAATGTCATCGGCTTGGATTAGCGTGACAGAAGGGTATAAAGAGAGAGAGGAGATGTTTGTGTTACCTAACTAACACACTAACCACTCAAGGGTATCGATTACTAAAAGCACTCTACCTGTACGCCGATTGAGGACTTTCATTGATCCCCGGGCTTGCCGGACCAGATTTTCTTTTTTTTTTTTTTAATATCGGATGCTCGGAGCAGTCTGTTTTGCTTATGACTAAAACGCCGTTTTCCTTCGGACTAGAACGCCGTGGATTTAGCCGACAGATCAGAATTCGGAGTCTGAGATTGAGCGTTTTGATAACCCACTCGCAAAGGCCAAAGAGACTTCTAGCTTCGGTAACCATAAATGCGCTAGCTACTGATGAACAGTAAGTCATTTTGAAGAACTTTACAATCCAAAGTACAAAAGTTTTGTTGGCATGAAACCCAAAATAGAGTTATGCAGCTGGGATACCGTGCATGCAGAGGATGTCTTTTTTTTTTTCTCAAACTGCTTAATGCCCGCTTAATGCAAAGCGGTTGTACAAGTTTTTCACTTGTTGGTCATTAATTAGAGGTGACTCAGGTTGACGTTGGGTGACTCGTAGTCACCAGCCGCATAACGTACATAATGAGCCAGGGTTTTTCTCAACATTGAGCCCTAATGGCTGCGAATTAATTAATTTCGGCGCCAAAGATCGAAAAAAAAAAAAAATTGTTGGTAAAGCGAATTAGGGTGCATTTTCATCTTAAATAGCCCACCTTTCCACAGGTTCTTCCGCTCATCGACGAAATGACTATCCCTCCAACAGCATCCAAAGACTCCAGTTCTCTTACCAAAACTGAAGATATCAGTTCGGTGGAGCTTGAAGCCGCCACCAGAGAGGAACAGCTGAGGCTTGACCGGATCTACAGAAAAATAGACCGCAGAGTCATCCCGGCCTTGTGGACTCTTTATTTCCTTACTTCTTTTGGCTCCAACACTTATGGAGTCACATTGACAATGAACAGATCGGAGGGCCACTCGTTGACCCAGCAGTTGAATCTTACCTCGAAGAACCTCTCTACTGCCAATGCTTTGGGCTTTGTCGGCACAATCCTTTTTGATTTGCCAATGAACCTTGTCATGACTAAGGTGAGTCCTCAGACTTGGTTGGCTCGTATTGTCATTACTGTGGGACTCATCTACGCTTGTTACTGTGTTTTGAAGAATTATCAGGGATTGTACGCTGTGCAATTTATTGGAGGTGTGCTTGGAGCAGGAGTCTGGCCTGGTATGTCCTACTACATCAGCTTGTGGTATCCAAATCATAGAATGACCAGAAGAGTGGGTTACTACTACACAGCAGCTCAGCTTTCCTGTGCTGTGGGTGGACTCGTCAGTGCTGGGTTCCAGAAAATGGACGGTGACCGTGGGTACACAGGCTGGCAATGGCTTTATCTCGTTTATGGCTGTATTACTGTGGCAGCTGGTTTCACGTTATTCTGGTGGCTTCCAGATAGACCGTTTAAAAATAGGGAACCAACTTCAAGCGTCTACAGAACGTTTCTCCGCAAGTACTTCACTCCCACACACCCTCTTTCGGCTGAAGAAAGCGAGATGCACAGAGTCGATATGGCAGACAGACAAAGAAAGCTCAACTGGGGCTGGCGGGACATTTTGATGATCTTGACGGATTTGAGACTCTGGCCGATTGTGATCATGTACTTTGGTGTTGTGGGCACGGGATATGGTCTTTC
The DNA here is from genome assembly GCA_030563505.1 of Candidozyma konsanensis. Taxonomy (NCBI): domain Eukaryota; kingdom Fungi; phylum Ascomycota; class Pichiomycetes; order Serinales; family Metschnikowiaceae; genus Candidozyma; species Candidozyma konsanensis. Next base: position 169,418 of record JAJMJI010000016.1, on the reverse strand, counting down.
AGTTTTTGGCTCCACGATCATTTCTGTTCAAAACCCCCATCTTTCGGATATCGACGTTTCGCTTTTGTACGCTCCAATTTGGCTCTTTGACTTGGGCGGAATTCTCACCGTCACTCCGTTTGCGGACCGTTTTAAGAAATACCGTTTTGTCTTCTTTTCCGGGGCTTGTGTGGTTATCATCGTGGGAATGGTGGTCACCACTTTTGCACCTGGTCCTTGGAGTCGTTATGGCGGGTTGCTTATTGCCGGTTACGGATTGGGTCCAACGGTGCCAATTTGTATGTCTTGGTCTGCAGAGATTTTCGAAAAACGCTATGGTGATGTGGGTGTAAGCTGTGCAGCTGCTTTGGTTACTGGACTCGGAAACTTGGGTTCTGTCGTTGGCACCTATGCTTTGTACAGTGGATGGCCAAATGACCAGAATAGAATGTACTTGGGTCTGAACATGGTGCTTGTGGGGATGTTGGGATTGAGTATTATTTCGGCATTTATCGCCAGATTCCTTCAGAACAAAATCAGACAAGGTGAACCTGCCGTTGTTTCTGATGCCTCAAACCTGATTATTTCCAAAGATGAGGGCAGAACTGCTGCTTCGACTGAGACCCGTTACTTTGAGTCGTAGTTTGAAGGTCTCCAGAGGATTCATTCTGATTTTAACGTAAACGTCTACGTCTTCTTAGGGCTAACATGGAGACAACTTATTCTTAGACATAAATACATAGATCCCTTGAACAGCCACTGTAGTAGAGTGTGGATTTCAATACCATCATGTTCAATGAAATGGAATCAGAACTTTCCCAATAAAAGCTCAATTTGACATTCCTACGTCTCACCATCATTCCTGGCTTAGTTAGCAACTTCTATAAATGTATGAAGTGCAGAGATATCCTACCTTTACCTTCCATTCTAAGTTTATGAATAAATCTATAATATGCCATATGGACAACTTCCCTCCTCTATTAGCCCCAAAAGACACGGTTGTCGTTCCACACTTCTATCACCTTGTTGATATGCTGCTTGGCCTCTGGTTCGAGAATAATGACTCGCCCGCCGTCTCTGGCGTCAGCACAGTAGTAAGTGGCCGCACAGCCTCGGCTCTCTTCCTTGTTGAAATTAGAAACAGGCCTCTTTCCCGTTCCAGGCTTGTTCTTGTCGCTCAAAAGAGCAGGAATGATGATCTCGGAAACCTCGACAGGCTGGTTGTAGCTCTCCCGGAGCTTGGCAATCAGGCCGTACTGCTGCCGGAACGTGGAGTACCAGAGATAGTCCTTGACCCATGTGCCTTTCTTGCACCTTGTGAGACCTCCGTTGGACCAAAGAAGAGAGTCAGTTCCATAATGGGCAATCTGCGCCAGGCAAATCTCGCCGGTGGGCTCTATCTGGCCCATGGAACCAGCGGTGTTTTGGTGAAAGCGGAAATTGGAGTTTCCGCTGATCAACTGGCCGAGCCAGAACAAGTCCTTGTCTCCGTATAGGATTTTGGTGCTTCGGCGGAAATACAGCAAAGCCACAGGGATCACGAGCCCCAGAAGATGGGTCTCCCTGTCCATGACGACGACGCCGCTCTCCGCAACGTGCTTGGAGTTGAACAAAAAGAAGTTGTTCTGGAGCTGAGCAGGATCCACTTCAAAGCCAAAGGGCGAGTCTCCGTGCGGAAGAAGGCCCTTGTAGAAGTCGATTTTCCATTTCTTGAGGAGCACATTGAGCTCTCTGTCCCGGAAGAAGTAGGCGCCGGTTTCCTTGTATCCCTCCAAGTCGAAGAAGGAGCTTGGAGGCACATATGGCACGGCATCGGCGTCCATGAGAATCATTTCCTTGAAAGACGAGAAAATGGCAGCAAACCATTTCCGGTTGTAGCCTGCAAAATGGCGGTCGAAGCCCGAGGCGAGGCGATCCTTGACATTCACAAAGGAGATCTTTTGGTCAACACCCAAAGGTCGAGGCAGAACAGCGGCATGTTGTAGGAGTTTCATCGAAACGTCCGAAAGCTCGTCCAAATGCACGAATTGCACCGGAAGCTCATTTCCAAGGTGGCACAAAACACGAAGCAAGTTCAGCGCCCGGGAAACCTCGCTATCGCTGATGCTTATGACGATTCCTCTTCCGTCCATCTTCGCCTTGATCCCGTGCAAAAACAGCGACTTATCGGCTGCCACGGAGAGCTTGGCAAAGAACGGTAGAAGCTGCTGTTCGGCGGCCCGAGCCGCTGGCGTGAGCGGAAAGCCATTTTCGATATAGCATCGGTTGAAGATCCGAAGATGCTCAATGTGCTTTGTGATGGAAGAAAGCGGCAAAAACGTGGAAGCAGAGGCCGGCACAGGTGCTTCTACAGCCAAAGCATCAAAGTACGAGGCGCAACGGGCCTCTGTAGACTCGTGGTTATGGAAATGAGCCAGAGAGATAACATCTTTGCTCAGAACCGTATGTAGCGATTTGCAGGGCCAAACATACACAGAATAAGCGGCCAAGACAAGAAAGAACACCACTGCAAAGCGGTTGCGTGTTTTCATGGACCGATTGGCTTTGTGGGGGGAGAATTGGTCTGTTGATGATGGAACGCTACTTTTGGGAGCACGTGGCTGAGCAGCTAAGTCGAGTTAGGGAGGTGAAAATAAGTGGCCCTGGTGAATTGGGGAGGTTCTGGCGGTTGTAGAATGCTTATTTTCACAAAAAGCAGCCGCTTCGAAGTTGTTCAATTGGAGGGTCGGCTGTGCAAGTAGGCTATGCATCAACTTCAAGTTAAGATGCGATGACGGCAATATACGAGACGCGCTTTGCTGCGGTTATATCGACAAGGATAAGCCACCGAAAAGAAGGCTTTGAAGAACGGAGTAATTTTCACAAAACGTGGGTGGGCACACGCCGGGTTTTTGAGAATTTCGATTTTGGCAGCACAGCGCAGCAATTCTGCAGCAGTAGAAACGGAAGGTAGCGTTATTGCTGGTTTTCTCGGAAAGTTCAATTCAGGGGGCACCGAGTGGCAAATCGGGAAGGCAGAGAGATACAAGATAAATTTATGGAGGTTTTTACGGTAAAGTTAAGGGAAATTGTAGTTGGGTCGTTTTTGGGAATTGGTGAGGTTTCAGGATATGGCTGGTTTTGGGTGGCTGAGTGGGCTGAGCTAGGAGAGTTGGGGAATGCCCCAGGAAGGGAGGAGTTAATGGCGAACGGCAAAATGGCAATGGGTAGATGACTTTATGGATTTAGCTTGGTAGGACAAGGAAGAAGTGGGCCCTTGTAGACTCATTCCAGTTGCTGTATTTCAAAACGGCCCGAAGGATTGTGAGAGGTTTGGTAAGAAGAAACGGGGCATGATCAGATGAATAGAGGGACGATATAATATGATTAGGAGGTCGGACTATGGTCGATTCAATGGAATGGCGTGTTTCTGATGCACATCGGTATATCTCATCTCCGCAACATAGCCAGTCGCTAAAAGAGATCGTCTAGTTGATGTATTAAAATTCTGACTCTTGATTTAGAGGTTTTTAGAAAAAGAGACCCAAATCATATTCCAGCAAGGCTATCGTAGGAAATCGACTCCACCTAATTTTATCAAGCAGGCCACCCTTCATAATGACCAAACTTGGCTCCTCCAAACTTTAGCTAAGAATTCTCCTTCTCAACTGAACTAAGCACTAAAGAATAAGAAGTATGGTGTAGGGCTGTCGTCTTGGAGGCAGTTTAACTCAGAACGAGTTGTGTATTAACATCATTGATCAGCAGTGGTTGAATAGAAGGGAGAAGGGAGAAGAATACCTCAATTGCTTTTTTGTGTTTTCAGTGCTTCTAGGGGTGTTCATGGTTGGTAGCTTCCAGTTAATGATATTTGACTGGGTAAAAATAGGCAGCTGGAGAAATGTAAGATGTATTGGTCACTTCCAGCGTAAGCAGATGTTGAACATCACCGGTTGCAGGGGAGTCTGTATAGCTCATAAAAGAGGACAGCTCTAATGAGCTAATCAATTCTTGACTACAATTTACGACATGCAAACTGCGGTATTCCTGCTCTATCCTTGTGACCTAAGTATCTATGGAAGTCATGAGTGAGAACCTTTGGCAACTTACAGAGGGAACAAGGAATTTGATTTAGAAGGAACACATCACATACTCTTATTTTCCGTTCGGCTAACGTATAGCTGAATACAAAGGTATTGCCGAACATCACCATTTTGCTGAACATCACCATTATTCAAATGTCGCCCATTACAATGTTCAATCAGTAATCCAACTACAATCCAGAACCTTCGATTATCGCCTACTCGCCAAAATGCTCGAACCTACTTAAACGTACAACGGTATCGCTAAACAAACCTAATCCATCCCCATACGGAAACCCCGTTAACGCAGAAAGCCTCAGATAGCAGCCGTGCATTCACCCCGGACCCCGATTTGCCTGGACTCCTCAATGACCCCATCTCAAAAAAACAGCGATCACCAATCCTCAAATCAGAAGCGAATCCACATACTCGCCAACAGAAGCCAACCGCTTCAACTGCTTCTTCTCAAACGTATAAATCTCCTTGGCAAAACGATCCACGAAATGCTGATCGTGGGAAGCAGCCACTACTGCGCCTTCGTAGTTCGTCACCAATTCGGCTAGCGACTCGATCAGAAGCATATCAAGGTGATTGGTGGGTTCATCCAAAATGAGCAAGTTTGGCGACAGCTCAAAAAAGTTAAGCGCCAACTTGACCCGGGCCAATTCGCCTCCGCTAAGACTGACCAATGGCTTGACTGCTGTAGAGCCCCGAATGCCGAATTTGCCCAAATGGCCCCGAACATGGCTTTCTTTGCTTGTAGGGAATCTATCTGAAAATAGCGTCAACGGCGTGGCCTCCACATCGACGTTGGACCGGAACGACTCGGCGTTAAACTGGTCAAACGTGCCGATCGAGGCGTTTCCGGGCCGTTCGATCGTGCCCACTGTAGGCTGCAATTGTCCAGTGAGAAGGTGGATCAAGGTGGATTTACCTGTTCCGTTTGCACCCACTATTCCGATTCTGGCCCGCTGGCCAATGGCCAAATTGACCCTGCCAAAAATGACGTTTTCTCCGTATTTGTGGCCCACTCCGTTCATCACAAGAAGGTCGCCCTGGTACCTCAACGGAGGCGGCGTTTCCACCTTCCACACATCGGGGACCATCTGCTTATCCACGACCACATCGTCTCGGATACTTTCGTGGTAGCCTCCTCGGTCTCTGTTGAGCTTGAAACGGTGCCCTTTTTCGTTCACGTCCATGCCGATCCGGTCGAGCTTTTTCTTTCGTGAAACCATCGTCTGCACTTTTTTGTCGTCTCCACTGCGTTTTGCTGCCACCAAGGCTTTCTCCACGCTCAGCTCCAAGGCGTCTTTCTTCTTCTGGTTTGCGTCCGCTTTCGCCTGGAGGAAACTCTGCTTATCGTTGTAGTCCACGATGTACTCGTCGTAGTTCCCGGTGAAGTAGTCCAAGCGCTGGTCTCGAACGACGATTATTTCCTCTGCTACCTCGTTTAAAAACGCCCGGTTATGCGAGACCACCACCATCAGAACGTCGTCCAACGACTGGAGATACCGCTGGAGCCACAAGACCGTGGGAAGATCAAGGTGGTTTGTGGGCTCGTCCAAGAGCAAAATGTCCGGTTTTATAAGCAACGCAGAAGCCAAAGACGCCCGGATTCGCCATCCTCCCGAAAGAAGCTTCGCTGGCTCGTCCATCATTTTCTGCGTGAATCCAAGACCACCTAGTATTTTGCAGGCATTGGCCCGAATAACCTCGATGCTATCGTAGCCCTCGAGACTTTCGGAAATTTCAGAAACGAGTTCCTGCGCTAGAAGCGTTTCGTCCTTGTCTCCAGCGACCTCTTGGAGCGATAGATTTTCCAATTGCTCAAGCACCGCCTCCTGCTCCACCAAGGCTTTCCGGCTCCGGTGACCACGTGTTCCCGTTCGTTCAGAAGCCTTTTTCTGTGCTTCTTGTAGCTCCTCTCGCTGTCTTTCTACCTTGACATACTTTATGGCTTTTTGCACCAGAGCGACATCACCCGCCTCCAAGGCCGCTTCTAGAGTAGCCAATTGCGCAGAAAGAGCCGCCCGCTGCTTATCTGAATCCACCACAGTCTCCAAAACCAGCTGCTCCGTGCCTTCTGTGGCAACTTGCTCTACATACAACGTCCTCAAGTTCGATGCGATTCCGGGGATCTTCTTGTAGCCGATGCACTTGAGGAGCGTTGTTTTTCCACAGCCATTGGGACCAATGAGTCCGTATTTGGCGCCTGCAGTAATTCGGAGGTCTGTGTCCACCAAAAGGTCTTTCAAACCTGCGGAAAGTGAGACTTTTCTTAAATCAACATCTTTGGAGAGCGTATCAAGCGTTTCGTTGTGGAAACGCGAGCTCTCGGAGGTGGCAACGACCTCGTTCTGGCTTTGTGCTTTTTTTCTGACCATGCTGTGGAGAAAGGTTGGACTACGGTTATATACTTGGGATGTGTGCATATGAGTCATTTTTCAGATTGGGAAGGGTGGCGAGTGGAGAGCGGGAGAAGACCGGGGACTGTTTTATTTCCTATCTAACAAATTTTGTTTTATTTTAAGAAAGGAATTTTTGTTTGGTTTGTTCGGGTTCTTGATGGCTGCAATTTAGACACTTTTCTGCGTCGATTTTAGACACCCTTCTGCGTCGCATGTATGCATGTTGATGCAGCGAACGGCTGTTTATCAATCGAGGGTTCGATAAAAATGGATATGTGAAGGGAAATTGGAAAATGTTGAAGGAGTGCAGAGAAAGGCTTGAGAAAAAGGGAACGGAATGTGATTGGTTCGTCTCTGGTGAGCAAGGCAGCCCTTTGAAATACGTAGAGGGGATCAGGGACAACGGAATGGAGGAATCTTGTAGATTTGCTTCGGAGGGATGAGACTACGAAAAGGGCACATCTAGTGGATTTGGGTCGAACGGCGTGTTGGTAGGAATGTGCCATTTCAAGTTGATGGAATGATGAGGTCATTTGAACTTACTCACGGACTCTTGTGAATACAATGAACTCTTATGAGTAAATGTCTGAAATTGGTGAATTTTCTTCTGTTGCTGTGGATGGAAATCCTCGTTTGCGGCCATTGATCTGGGTCATTTGGCGATAAGTGGCATAGTGATGGTCCACAAATCTCTTAACCAATACATACTGTGGATGCAAAGCTGAGGTGAAGATCCTTCTGTGGGTCAGCTTTAGCATTTTTACGTCTTCAATCTCCAATACACGATCTGAGAGGCAACCATTTACAAAGATCTGCTGCAATACGGATTACGGTTAGGGAGTTTGCTGAGGGTAACAAGACTAAACTATGTAGACATGACCAGGCGGATGGAAGTACCAGACAAAACGAGTGAATGCCTCAGCAGCTCTAAGAAACCATCGTCCATTGAGGCCAGCCGATCATGTACCACGATATTGGCTATAAAATGGCCCGGTCAATTAAACAAATTCACGCAATAGAGACCCTGTGGCAGCCATGCGTGAACCATAAACCACACTCAAATCAGGCTGCTAACAGTGTTAAATCATTACCATGTAAACAATCAATCATCACCAATATACCTATGGCCCCCGATACGCCCCATTCAATTACTGGCTGCGAAATCAGAAAACCGACCAAACATCAACCTAACCCCAGCCAAACCCCAGCCAAACTAGCCAAATCTCCACAATCGGGATAATAAGACCCGCTATAGCAGCTCCAACTCAAGCCTAACCTCCTTTCCATTGCCGCTTCCACACTCAAATCAACTCCCCACTCCATCACCACAAAACCTGTGCAACCAGCAACATACCAGCACCAACGGCAAACCAGGCCGTCACTTGCTGGATACGACAACCCCAACTAACCACCCACCGCTTTGTGGTTTCCAATTTTGTGGTTTGGCCTTCATCACATGACCGCAATCCTAGTATAGCAACCACCAGGGCTATATAGACGGGGCTGGAAATCGGGAAGTCAACGGCCATGTCGAAAAAGCAAAAGCTCGAGCAGCTTCCCAAATTCTCGTCCAAGTTCTACCCAAAAGAAATCCCAACCCATGTGGCTGCAACCAAGTACACCAAAGATGAGAACAAGCCATACAACATATTGCTCAAGAAAGTCGAAGATACGGCCAAAGACCGGTCCAAAATCAAACCAGCCAATTGCATCGCCCATTGGTTTGTGAGAGACTTCCGTACCTTCGACAATAACGGTCTCTCCAAGGCGGCACAATTGGCTGCAAAAAACAACCTTCCATTAGTGTGTTTTTGGGTCAATTGCAAGGAGCTGACCCAGGCCCACGGAAAGTCCAAATTCCAAATGCACTACCGTGTCAAGAGCATGGAGAAGCTCCACAAAAAATTGGCCGACTTGAACATCGCCTTTGTCACGGTGGAGGCGAAATCCAGAGCCAGCATTCTCTCCTCGATTCTCAGCTTCTTGGAGAAACACAAGGTCTCGCATCTTTTCACCAACCAGGAGTACGAAATCGACGAATTGCGTCTTTCCACAGACCTCGTGGACCAGGCTTTGGAAAAAGGCATCAACTTCGAGCCTGTTCACGACACTTGCGTGGTTCAGCCTGGAGAGATTGTCACCAAATCCAAGGGAACACAATTTGCGGTTTTCACGCCGTGGTACCGGGCCTGGGTCGAGTACGTAAACAACCACTTGATAGACAAAGACAGCATTATTTTCGAGGAGCCCAAAAAGCTCGAGAAATCCGTCCTGGAGTTGCTCAAAGCCGGCCATGGGCTTCCTACTATTGATGTGGATGAAAAGCGGTTCAACAAGTACTGGAAAGACGTGGGCGAAGACGACGCTTTTAAAGCTTTAGAGAAATGGGTGACTCTGGAGGATATCAAGAAATACGGCGATACCAGAAACTCGCTCACAGAGGGCGTTTCCAACTTGAGTGTTCACATTTCCTCAGGAACTATTTCTCCAAGGACAATTCTCTGGATGTTGCACGACAAAGAGTTGCTTACAGAAGCCAACGAAACAGCGGCTCCCGGCATCTCTGAGTTCCTCAGACAGGTTTCCTGGCGTGACTTCTACAAGAACATCTTGTGTTTCTGGCCCTACATCTGCATGTATAAGCCCTTCAACTTGGAGTACCTGGATTTGCCCTGGGAGTACAACTTGGACCATTTTTTGAAGTGGCAGGAGGGCAAAACAGGCTACCCCATTGTGGACGCCGCCATGAGGAACTTGAAGGAAACAGGGCACATGAACAACCGAGGCAGACTCATTGTGGCTTCTTTTCTCACCAAACACCTTCTTATCGACTGGCGCTACGGCGAGGAGTATTTTATGTCTCAGTTGATCGACGGAGATTTTGCTTCCAATAACGGTGGCTGGGGTTTTTCTGCCTCCACCGGCGTGGACCCACAGCCTTACTTCCGAGTTTTCAATCCTGCTGCTCAATCACAGCGTTTTGACCCGAAGGGCAAGTACATCAAAAAATGGGTTCCTGAGCTCAAAGACGTGGATTCCAAGCTGATCCACGCCCCATGGGACCATCCGGCGCTGAAGCAGATTGCCAAAAATAATAAGTATCCTGAGCCGATTGTGGACTACAAAATGGGCAGACAACGTGCGTTGGACGTTTTCAAGGAGACGATGCAGAAAGGCAAAGCACAGCTTCGGGGCGAGGAAGAGGAAGATGAAGAGGAGGAGGAGGAAGAGGAGGAAGAGGAAGAAGAGGAGGAAGATTAGTTTCCAGGTTCAATGTCACGTTGAGGTTTGGAAATGGAGAACAGAGGATCCAGAAATGAAAGTCTTGGGGTGAATACTCACTAATTTGTTCACAGGGCGGTCTTTTTAGATATGGCCCTGAAATGTACTCAACATTCGAAGAAGTATGGATTGGAGTGGTCTTCTGGAGATTGTGTTAGACAAGCATTGACGCAAGAAAAGAAAGGCCATAGAAAGTTGGCCAATTTGGCGATTTACGTTTTGTAAATCTTACCGTATTTTAAAAGAACCAATTTTGAAGACCCTGGTCAACCGGCTAAAAGTAGACATGTTTAGATTAATCCAGCAGAACATATAACAGGATAGCACCAGCTTCTGTAACCTTCTTGATTTTGAGGAAAGAGTAATTTCCAGGCTTAAGAAAGCATTTCATGTAATTTGGGGCATTTATTGAAATTTGCCAGAGCAGACCTGACAGGTTTTTCATCAACCAGGAGCTATGCCAAAAGCAGATCATTTTCAAAAAACAGAACAAAAGCTACACTGAATCTATCAAAGCTTCATTACAAATTTCGTGATACGACACTGTCAGTATCGTGAGTCAGTGGGACCATTACGGTCCTTTTCTGTCCAGTATCATGGACGAGTATATATCTAGCATCTAGAATTAAAAACCAATCACCGAAGAAACAAGAGTATCAAAATTCTCCACAGCACCGTCCTCGGCAGCTTCCACAGTACCTTCACAGTCATACACAAGCGACTGGTTCTTCAAGTCGTACCTGACGTACTTCAAATGAGAAAGCGAGGATTTGAACACCTTGCTCAACTCCAAATACTCGTTTTTCTTTTCGTCATGAATCAGACTGGTGAACGAGTTGGGGGAGGTGAAGTAGTCCTGGGATATAAGGCAGTTGGTGTTGTACAAGGCGTAAATGAGGGTATCGCCTTGGTTAGTGGAGGCAGGGTCGGTGATGCCGATCTGGACTATTTTGAGCTTTTCCAAGCTGTGCAAGCTGTTCCGAAGCAGATCCGTCTGGTCCCTGAAAACGGGAATCTTGAGGTACTCGAGAGCTCTAAATTTCTGGAGTCTGGCAAAGGATTTGGCCGAAATAGAACACTGTCTCTTTTTTTGGCCCGGAGAAACGTTGTTCTCTATAGTGTTGAAGCAAACGTCCAAGTACTTAAGCGTATCGGAATGCTTCTCCAAAGCCTCAAACAACAAGTCCAAGTCCACGGGCTCGTTGGGCCGGAAAAGGTACTTCAAGTGAATGCTGATGTGCTCCAAGCCGGAAAGAGAAGCGATAAATGCGATAATGCAGTTGTTGTAGTAGAGCTCGTTGGTCATGCTGAGATGGAGCCTTTTGAGGGACGTGAGTTCGGGCATTAAAAGATCCAAGAAGAGCTCCGCCGGGGCGTTACGGCGGATGTATGCGGAGGACGTCAAAGAAATGTAGTTATTGGGCAAAACATGGTCAAACAAGACCTCGGTGCATTCCTCCAAGGAGAAACTTTTCAAAGAGGCCAAGTCCACGTAGTTCTTGAGGATGTGGGCATCACACACCAGAAGCGCAATGGACTTGAGCTTCAAACTGTCTAGCTTTATAGGCGAGTCCAAAGACAGCGAGTTGAAAAGCAGCGAGGTGTATGTGGGGGCATCCAAGTGGTATGAAGATTCTTGGGTATTGGACAAAACGGCCGAGCAGCAGGAGGAAAGCGAGGACGTGAACATGCGGGAGCTTGAAGAAACCAGTTTCAGCACCGTGAGTGAGGTCAAATTCTCGGGGAACCCGGAGAGGTTGTATAAGTTCTTTTCGCAGCCAAAGTTGGAGATGTCCAAACGCTCCACGGATTCAGGCACGTTGAACATGGAAAAGCCCAGGGAGAAATGGAGATTTCCGCAGAACTTCTTGATATTCTTGGGCAACGCAGAAACCAATTCGGCGTCCAAAGGCTGATGAACCGCATACCACAGAAAAGCCTCTAAATTCACCAAGTGAGGAAAAATTTGCCCAAGATAGCCCAGCAACTCGAGATGCGGCATGTCTGGAATCTGCTCCATAGCCACAAGGCACTTGAGGTGCCTGCAATAATGTGGATTTCTCGAGAGGTTCTTCAAAAACCGAGTAAGAGCATATAACGACCGAACGACCGTGGGGTAACAAGAAAATTTAAGTTCTTGAAACCACTTGTGGCGGTTGACCTCGCCCTGAAGTTTATTAAGGTGAACCTTCGATGAGTCAAAAACGATAACCTCATACATCAGAGCATGAAGCATGGAATATAGCTCCCGACATGTCTTGGATAAGGAAAGCTTATCTTCCTGGGGAAGATAGGTGGCGATCTGAAGGATGATATCCGAGGGAAGTTCAAGCATGCTGGAGCATGGAAAAAGAAGATTTGGAGAAAAGCCCGATGATCCGTGGATGCATTATATATGGAGACCGATTTGGGTGCAAATGGAGCGGTATCCGACTCGGAGAGATCACGTGACTTAGACCAAGCGGCTCGGGTTTTGTGTGGCGAGGGACGCCGGGGCGGGAGAGAGCCGGCGAAATTTAGAAAACGTAGCAGCAGAAGACTTTGTAGATAGGAAGCTGGTCGCAAAATGGTCGTTTTATATACATTTTTATATCGATCACGTGAATTTGACAGATGTGGCTCATCACGTGACCAGTCACATGCACAGACTGTTACACATGCGGCGCGCTTCTGGACTGTTTACGTGCCGAGGACGGTCAATCACGATAGTTGCTGGAAGCTAGTGGCTTATATGCAGGTTTAGTGGAAGTTAAATGGACTGCATATGGAGGCGAAACCGTTTCGGTGAAGAAACCCGAAATTCCATTTGAAATCTGAGATGGGTCTAGATTAAAATTTGTCTGCTCTAATGGTGGTAAGAAATAATTATATAAATCTCTTTCTTTTTATCTATACAAGACCTGATTCTGGACTGTATCCTTCAAATCGTTTCTACCAGTGACGACCAGATTCCTGTGTAAGCCTTGCATTATCATAAGACATCAAGTTGCACGATCTGAGAAGCCAAAGAGAACCTTATTCTATTATGTAGTGCAGAACCCGGCATGGTTGCAAACCGTATTGTCAGGTACTGCACACAAACGTGCCTCTGATATCAGCATTTTGCAGCCATTTTGCAGCCATTTGTGATTTCGGAAATCTGGTTGGTTTGGTCAGTTCAAGGTCAATTTGGTTTTATAGAGGTGGTATTTGGGGGTGAGAAATGGATATATGGAGATTTGGACGGATTGTTACTCCATCGTCGGAACCATAAAGAAGCATCATCAAATCAATTGAGAACTGTAGATGGATGCAACACCGGATCAATTGTGATGCTTTTGCAAGTGAAAAAGGCTGACATATTTGTAAGAGGGCAAAATTTGGAGTTCTTTGTTGTTGAAATCCCAGACACATATTCATCGATATAGTGCACAATGACAAACCAGCCAGAATCGCTAACTTATCAACCAATAGCAAAACATATTTATGGAAGAATACCTTACAGCAGTTAACCAAAGCTGATATCTGGCAGTTGAGAACACATCGATCGTCTACTTTGAGTGCTCCCACAATACGAGTACTTCTCCATCGACATAACCACAACTACAAAGCAACACACATCAACGAAATAGCCAAGCTCCATTTGACCAACCATTTTCTGTCGCTTATCATTTCTGCCGTAAAAAAGAACAGGAACCTCCCTGGTTACGAGCACTTATCCACGAGGGCGGGGCATCCACCAACCAATCGAAAGTACTAGCCAAAAGATGGTCCAAAGAGTCCAAAAGCAATTCGAGCAATCACCAAAAAGAGGCCGCCTTGGCACCCCTCAAGTTTGTTGATATTTGCTCATTCACACCGACCAATGAGAAACACCGTCGTCTAGTCAACCATGTCCGTCGTGGTTAATGCCAATTCCTTGGTTGTGGTATTCAGTCGTGACTTGAATGCTTAAACAAAATCATCATGCACTGATCAAAACGACCAAATTGTCAAGCACTTAAAACTGCCAAAATAGCCTGATTCTTGGACTTTTAAGCCCTGATTCTTCAAACATAAGCCTCTGCTAAACTCTGGATCTTGATAGTCAGCCCTTTAAGCTCTTATCTCGAAATCTTCACTAGCAAACTACGCTGGCAAGCCGCATAGACTATGATACTATAGATCTCTCTAGCCGTAAAATCGTAATCTAGACGCCGTTGTCTTTGTGACACAATACTTCCTCGTTGTTGGATTGAGCCCAAAAGTCAAAACCGTCAGTTTAAGCACATCCAGTTGACTCCTTCTGAATCTTATGTCAACACAAGAAGAATAGCTCATACTTTCCCCAAAGGCTTTTCCCCATTTCCTTAAAATCCAATCGGCCCCGTCCAATCTCTCCTTACACCTCTACAGAATTGTACATTTGCTCAAGTGACCGAATATTCGCTACAGCAAGACCTACAGAATTTCACCAAATCGCAGCAACTCCGAAACCGTTTTGGAATATGCGATCATCGAAACAGAAACCATGGGAGCACGGCGGTTCTAGCGCAGCCAAAGAACGAAATCTTCTTGAATCCTCCAAAGTCATATAACATAAATCCTTTGAAAGTCAACCTAAATTACATTTGTAAAACCTCACTAGGATTCGGACTTCCCGTCTATACCGATTTCTAGCCTTTTTCGCTTACTTTTATCCGGCCTCTAGACCTTAGTCCATGGAATTAAGGAAACTTAAGCGATAGCCGTGAGATAGCCGGGCATATTGCGCTACATCTGTAAACCCGCCTTATCTCCGTGAGTAGTTTTAAAAAAGAATAAGAAAACAGTATCCCATAGTAGAACGTTAACTAGGAATCACCAAAAGATCTGTGTCGTCAGACATATCAACGGCTGCTTATTGGTTGGGCTCCTTTGAGGGGGGCACACACCCGTGCACCACGGATTTCAGCTTTTGTACTCGTTTAAATGATGAGCAGAGATGGCACGTGACCCAATCCAGACTATATGCAGCACGCAGCGATGCCTACCCCCCGTTGCCATCCGGAGTGAAATTTTCACCGGATAAAACTGGGAGCCCCCGAAAAGATGAATTTGAGGTCCTGCACACAAAACAAAGAGATCTCTTTATTTCTGGCATTTCCGGCTTGACCGCTCCCACCACATCGAGGCAAAACATCGCCTCACTACGCATAGTAACCTATCCGCTGGAGCGTTGGCAGAGACAGGATGTACCATTTCGCATTAGGAGGAGCAGCTGGCGAGTGCGGCTATATGCAGGACTGCTTATTCGGCACCTTCCACCCTGTGACAAAAGCGGGTTGAAGATGGAAATTGTAGAAAATAATTACAGCGGCCAGGAGTGAGCGCAGCAGAGTATCTCCGAGTAGTGGCAGGTCATGGCGACCGCCGCCGGCACCGGTTCTGTGGCGGTCGTGTGGCAACCAAAAAAGAAATGGTGCTATCTGCACGCCCAGTGAAATGCCATATCCTCAATCAGCCCGTTATCGATAATCAATACCACCACCTAGGCTAAATCAGCTGCTCACGGCGTCCCATCCAAGCCCGAATCCTTGCATCCCTCCTTCCGGCTGAAAAACCCAGACACCACGAACAGCGGCCCAAAGATAAACCCCGAAGTGCAGAAATCCAGACCCAGATCCACCTTGAATTCCAAGTTGCATGTTTAACACTTCGATATTTGACAATGCCGCCTCCTCGCTGCTGGAGAGCGGGCAGGATTTTCTAAATGTGCCGCAACCCATCGATATCACCCACCAGAGGCAGCCCTCGATCTTCAACAATTCCCGTTTCCGTAGAGAACTGATTGCACATTCCCAAGGAATGGGAGGAGTTTCTTGGGGCAGCGTGACCATAGGCCTGTGGCTCAAGGACGAGGTGATGATGTACCAAAACCACCCTTCAGCAGGCGCCAACGCCCAGCTTCACGGGAACCTCATCAACCCTAGAAGGGGCCTGTTCAGGATGTCATCAGTAGCGGCTTCAGCGGCTCCCAATGCACTGCTTCATCCTGGCACGCTTTCGCCACCCAACACAACGCTGTACCTTCCTACTTTGGAGGCCGACTACTGCAAAGACTACTCGTGCTGTGGGCAGCTTTTGCCTACGCTCCACGACTTGCTTAGACACTACGAAGAAGCCCACATTCTGGCCTCGCCGCCCCAGGAGGCCAACTCGCATCTCCTTGCGGCCCACCGGAACCGCAACAACATCAACAACATCCACAATGTCATGGAAACGGTTCTGACCACCGATGTGTTCTTGAACAATCACCACCACCAACAGGCCGCTCAACAGCAGCAACAGCAACAGCAGCAGGGCTCCTTGCATCTTCCGGCAGCCCACTTCAACTTACAGAACCAGACCATCTCCCAGGGCGCCGTTCCAGGCACTATGCTGCCTCCAGTAAACGGGAACTCCAAGCCTCAGCAAAACACCCAGCAAAGACACCTTCCGCCTCATCGGGTCAACCCAGCCGGAGCGGCGGACGCCGAAAACGACAGCATGTATATTGATGACCCAGCCCGCCACTTGTACGTGATGGAAAACGAAGAGTACAAGCCGTTCAAGTGTCCAGTGATCGGGTGTGAAAAAACCTACAAGAATCAGAACGGGCTTAAATACCACCGACTCCACGGGCACCAGAACCAGACTCTCAAGGAAAACGACGATGGTACCTTCTCCATCATCGACCCCGAGTCCAATACTCCCTACCTTGACGGTGCAGGCATGGAGAAGGATAAACCATACCGCTGTGAAGTCTGTGGCAAGCGGTACAAGAATTTGAATGGTCTTAAATACCACCGTGGCCACACCACTCATTAGTGGACCGCCTGTCCCCTCTTTGCATGTTTGGGCTCTATTGCATTACTACGAGTCCAGATTATGGTTTTCTTCGTTTTGGCGGTGTGCTCCGCCCTCTTTGGTTCAGCCCGGCTGTGGCTATTTGTTGCTTGATTTACAATTTGGTTTCCCTTGCTTGATTTTTCTCATTTAAACTTTACACTATCGTTCGGTTTCGTCTGGAATCCTGGTCCAATACTGGGGCCAGAAAACACCCGTGCACCACACAACATACCTACACCTATTCTTCCCGCGTGGTTTCTTATTCATGGCTATCAGAGACAGAATACTCGCCTTGATTGGCTCCTTGGCGTCCAAATATACTAGGGCCTCCCTTTTTGTCACTCGCCAGTCGCTCTATGGCGCCTCGCTTTTCACAGCCATTGTCGCTGTGCTTCTCCCCATTTCCGTGGTGACGTATTTGAACTTCTACAAGATGCTTGTGCCTGTGGAAAGATTTGCTGTCCCAACGTTATTTATGAAGCACACGAGCGGCTCGGCCATGTCTGACATAGATCCGCTGCTGGCGTTGTCGTTTCTCCGGCGCAATGCCGATTTACCCTTTTCGGTGAGAATCAACATCAGGGCAGTGTGTTTTGTGGAGAAGTCGTACCACTTGATCGAGTACCTATTCAGTCTCACGCCTGAGGTCATTCGCGAGAACAGCTTCATCATAAATTGCGACCTGCGTTACATCTACGTTGACAGAAACACCTGGATTCCATACCAGCTACGGTACTGGGTGCCTCCATTCATGGTGGACATTTTCAAGACCGTGGAGGTGGACTGGCCGTTGCTCTACAGCTCGGGCGCGGAGCTAGCACGCTTGTTGGTCGACCAGAAAAGCCAAATTTTGTTTCGAAACACCGACCCGATCATTATCGATAATGCAAAGACAACTCTAGACTTTGTCATTGAGTGGGACGGAATCCGCTACTACCTTGTCAACTTCTACTTCACCAGTCTTTTCGTTGGCGTGCTTTTCTTCTGGGGCGTCAGCTCCTTCATCTGCATGGGCTCTACGCTTTACTACTACAGTAAATTCAGCGAAGATGCTGAGCAACGCCCGCAAACGTCACGCCCAGCGTCACAGAAGCAAGACTGAAGATACATTACATGGACCCATACTTATGAGCATTAAGATGTGTAACGATAATGAAATTGATTATATCTATGCATGGTCTTCTCAGGATGCGTTAAGCAACTTGAGCTCCGTAAAACTGTCGATCGGAAGAAAGGGCACGATTCGCTGGAAGTACTCGCTCTCGTTAATCTCCTTCCTCTTTGCTGATCCTTGAAGATCCTCCTCCGACGATCGGGTCACTATGGGCACGTGTTTTGCCTGATCGGCTTCGATCGTGCTAAACAAGAAGCGTTCAAACTCCTCCACAATCTGGTTCCACTCGTTGATCGATTTGCCCAAGCATTGCATTGACGCTTCGTTCGTGCACCAGCTGGACAATTGCTTGCAAAAACGGCTCTTTTCATCTTCTTCGTCATCGAAAATCCCCTCGTCAATGAAGTAGTTATCCGTGCTGATGTAATATGGGTTGTAGATATCGGAATTGAGGAAGATTGAGATCGAAGGCACCTTCACCTTCTTCGGCTCCGAATCCGTCAAGACTCGCCCGTTCATGTAGAATTTCCCATAAACATCGGAAGCGTTGGCTCGTTGCATTTGTGTGAACTTGTGGGCCATGATATCGTTATCCACAATTATGTCGAATTTGTAAATAGGACGTACAATCTCAGGAGGAACTTTGAAGAGTTCAGGAGGTTGCGTGTGTTTGGACGAGCGAGAGGAAAACGATGAGTTGGATGAGCCAATGAAGTCAGACATCGAAGAATCGGAATCAGACGTTGCGGAGGAATCCGTAGACAAGTCGTTGAGTGAGGATTGGTGAGAGGCCAAACTGGGGCTTGAGTTTCTTGATAGGATCCTGGGCGAGTTGGACAAAGAGCCAAACGACCTCGAGTTCCGAGTGAGTGAAGCAGCTGAACTTTTCCTTCCCAACGGCTTTGGAGGTTGCATTCTGAGGCTGCCGCCGTTACTCTCTTCTGTCGACAAGCCCTTGAAGAACTTGCTCAAGGAGTTGATCAAAGAACCACTTTTTTGAGATTTTCCCAGGGTGCTTTGCGTGGGGCTCCCCTGTTGCAGAGCCGGAGAGCTGGGCAACGAAGTACAAGAGTAGATAGCCTCATCGAAAACCTCGTAAGGGTGGGTCTTCTTCAAGTCACTGGATTTGGCGGTGTTTCCTGTCAAGTAACTTGCGGTTAAATCATCTGCACCCAAGTAGGCCTGAGAAGCATTCAACGGCAAGATTCCGAACTTGCGATTCACCATGGGACTGTCGGGCGAATAGTCCAACAGGGAGCCCTTGTGATTGCGTATCGTCAGGTACATCAAATCTAGCTTGACTTTGCTTCTCCTTGTAGTTTGGATCGCCGAAGAAGATTCGTAGTTGTTGATGCCAATGACTCTCCAGACCAATAGACGAAGGAAGTAGGAACGCACAATGGGGTTCCAATGCAAGAAGAACTTGACCCAAATGTCGGTGGACGTCAACCAGTTCGAGAAGTTCACTTTGATGCTCTCGGCAGGATTCAAAAGCCAGCCTTTTAAAAAGGAGATCGACTGAGGAGTCTCTGTTTTGCATAACTGGTCGGGGATCCTGTCCCAAACATTGAACAAGAACGCCAAGTTCCTCTGAATGATTTGGAGATGATGAGTCTCCGTGAGCATGAGATATACACAGCCCAACCAAAATCCCCAGTCAATGTTGCCTGTGTCAAAAACGTGGTTCGAATGTACGAGCACAAGACTAAGCACTAGGCCGTTTCTGTTGCAGTCGTAGATGCTGGTCGAACGGGCGATGTTGACAAACAACAAGTCTATAAACCGGGAAAGGTTGTTTGCAAATGGAATGGAAGAAAAGCTGATATCTCGTGTGGTCTTGAGAATCTTTAAAATACAGGTGTAGTTGGTGTCGTTCAGTTTGAACGGATAGCTCGACAGTTGTGATTGTGGAGCAGCTGGTTGCAGTGGCGGAGTAGCTGGAACAGCGTTATTCCGTGGAGGCGACCTGGGCTTGGATCCGTTTCCTGTAGACACTGGACCAACCGTGTTCGTGGGAACCTCAGGCTTCTTCATATTGTGGACGATTCTGTTGATGGAGTACTCGAAGACTTGCGAGATATGAGTCCCAATAACATAGAAGCCAGGGAAAACTGTCGGCAGCACTTCTCTGTTGCAACAGGACTTGGCCAAGTACAAATCGGCGAGGTTGATGTAATGACGAAGAAAAGAATTGAAGATATCGCTGTCGGAGCTAGACCATCTGTGGACCCAAGGACCGCTGGGGTCCCTTATACCCTTAACCGGGTGTTTGGGAGGAGGAATGGAATTGATAATGCCTTGTTTGGCTTTATCGAGGTTGTCCACGCCCTTGTATGCAATAAGATGGCTTAAGTGTTTGGGAAAAGCCGCCTTGACGTCAGCTATTTCCTTTGGCAGAGGTCTTTCGGTATTCTGAACCGTGTTCTGCAACAGGCTTTGTTTCACATTGAGCAAAAACAACAAGGCGTTGCACACATGCGGCAAGTTGAAGAAAGCGAATGCAAACACCTTACCCACAAAAGCACACATGGAGATAGGCACGAGCTTCAGCGCTTGAACACGGCGCACACAAAAATCTAGTGTGTCCGTTAGACAAGAGGTGAATACCGCTTGGCCCTCCAGATCTGCGACCGTCCATTCACGGAGAGCCATAATCCGGGATATGCATTCAAAATAGGCGTTTCTGTCCAGGGCGGAAACGTGAGTGGCCAGATTGTGGGACGCCAAAGCCTGGAGAAGCAGACGCCACCATTTGCCTAGAATAGCAGTCGAAACAGAGCAAAAACTGGCGTAGATCTTCAGCTGCTCCAGAAACGTGGCTTCTAGTGGTGGCTGCAGACGTAGAAACGGTAGCATGACCGTTCGGAGCAAGTTGGCCTTGGTGACGTTGTTGTGCTTGGAGTTGAACTTGGACAAGGCGATTTCCAACTTCTTGTACTGTTTGAGGAGCACCTTGATGCACCTTTCGTCCACCTCGCTGCGTGGATGTTCGTGCCTTGGCGACAGAAACAGCATAGCCAGCTTGCCTGTTTGAGACTTAGTGTATGTTGACTGGGAAGCCAAAGACGACAGCAGGCGGTTTGAACGGAGCGATTTTCGCCGAGACACCGACGAGGAGCGTATTATAGGCATAGCTTGAGGCGGTAGGTAATTGGAGCCCGGGATAGCAGGATTCAGACAAGTCTATCGATGCGGTGGAGCCTGAATCTGCGTTGACTTTAGACCAGCAAGACTAACAGAACACTTGATTGGATATCTGGCTCAGATGCTGATTTCAAGCGAAGGTCAGATGTTGCCAGGGTTGTGCTGGGTAAGGTGCTTTGCTGACACTGCCTCCACAAATAAGAATTGGTTTGAAGCCAGTAAACTTGCTATGGTTTCCTTTGGCGAGAGTCTAATTCAAGACCCGAGTTGCACGTAGCACGCTATAGCCAAGAAAAACCCGTGGATTCAGCCAATATAGACTCTTCAGAAGTCTCCCAGTGGTACCTTGTATAACCTGGCGTAGCAGAAAAGCGTTGTTTTGGTAAACAGACGTGGATTGTTTTGGTTTAGAACGAGCGTTGGCACTGGCACGAAAAAACTAAAATCTGTGATGGCCCCGCCGGCCGGAAATAGGGTTGGTTATAAACAAAAGTAGTAGGCCAGCATACGCCAGAAGCAGGGTATATAAGGAAGTTGCGGTTTAGAAAAGACAGCCAAGACGAGGTGCCAAAAAAGTGCGTCTGCGGCTCAACCAGAAAGGCAGAAACAGGCAAAAGAGGAAGAGAAAACACAGAAGAAAAAGCCGACTGTGATTCCCAAAACAATTAAAACGTAATAATGAAGAAATTGATTTTTCATCTCGCTGTCAAAATCGACTTTTCACTTCTCCCCCGCAGCCCGGATTTGCCGCAACCAGACCCTTTTGGATAAGGGGCGTTACATGCTTCCGTGCGTTGCTTTGTCTTACCCTGGAATGTCTCTGAATGTCGGAGATATACAATTCCAATTAGTATGGGCGTTTTCGCTATTTTGCTTCGGATTGCTTCAGGTGGGGCTATTTTTGCTGCGTCGAGCGCCACAGCCTTTATTATGCTTTGACGTCAGGTGTCAAACGGGTCCACAAAGCTACGGTTTGTGGATGAATTTCGAGCCGTTTGTAGAAAAGCTTTAATGCCGCTTGCTAGGAAATTCGGGATTTGCTCAATTGCTGGGACGCTGAAGATGCTGAGGATGCTGAATATGCCGAGTTTCTTGTTTTCTGCGAGGAAAACGTTCCGCTTCTTGCAGTGTCTCAGTGTGATTCGTTTTCTGGGGTTTCGCTATTTTCCAACACAAAAGCAAAAACGGACTTTCTTTTGCCAAATCGGCCTTTTTTTCAATACAATTCTCCCACGTTCCTCCGTATGAATGCGGCTTGGCCAGCCTTGGCCGGTTCTATTAAGCAGAATAGCCGCTGATAATGCTCTTCCAGCGGCAACCGAAGAAACTTTGTTGAGGTATTTGGCGAATTGCCGAAATTGACGTTTTCTGCGATTCGCCTTTTTTTTTCTTTGCTGGTTTGTTGCTGCACCGTTCGCTTAATTGAATCGTAAACCACTCTCTTCACGTTGCTAACCTGCCGCTTTGAGACATTTTCTGCCGAATGTGGCGTGTCTCAAAGCCGTCTATCAGAAGCCTAAGATTTACTGAGGCCAGAGACCCCAAAAAAGGGAAGCCCATTTGATCTAATTCTATACTTTTTGATCTCGTCTTGTTCCAATGGGGTTCTTTTTTTTTTTTTCTTTCTTCAATCAATCACCCTCCGCCACCGTGTAGCTGCCGCACAGCCTAATGCAAATAACCGCCGTGTCGAAGGCAGTATAGCCGCTCGTATGTAGGGCGCTTTGGACCGCCAGCTCCGTCGCCGAGATTGACTGATTTTTGTGAGCTTTTGCACTTCGGAGTTTGTTGACCAAATCGGCCTTTTGCAGCCGTCAAACGGACCCTGCAGAAAGATAAGCAACAATAGAATTGCAAAGGCACACAATGCGGACTCCTTTCGATGTCTCACTCCGTGATTGCGAATTTCAGGCAATCCGTTTTTATGAGTGTGTTAGATTTGGCTGCTTTGGGGCGGAGATTTCTGGCCGTGAATCCGAATATGAGATCCACTTTTTCAGTGGTGAATGCGTGAAGGTTACGGAGCGATGTTCCAATCAATCTTAAATCTGATAAGGAAGTAAAAGGCATCAGAGAAGTCTCTCTTCATTTTATTCTTTTATTACATTTCTATGGAGCTCTTCAAACAGCCGTGGTCTCGCTGGCCAAATCCGTCTTCACATTGTCTCACAGCCTTATCAGTGGAAGTAGCCAATCAGGTCCTGTGAATTGCACACCGGCCCTGCCAAAGCAAAGTCCACTCAGGCCCAAAACCGAAATCAAATAAGAAGAATTAAATCACTTCAAAAGAATGGAAACTGACGGGAATGGAAACCGACGGTATCGTGGGGGTGGGCAAAGACCCGTGCACCACCATCACTCACAAGATCAAATCAGCCAAATCTCAACCAAATCAATTCACTTAGAAACACACAGAAAATGGATATTTCCCCGTACGAGCAGACACGCTCCCGTTCACGCTCTAGATCTAGAACCAGGAATTCAACGGCCAATTCCCGTTCGACCTCCGCTACGAGAAGACCCAGTTTGGGGTCTCGCAGATCGCTTTCTTCTTCGTCCTTGAACAGTCTCACTATGACCCAGCAGCATTTCGAAAATGGCGGCGATATAAGAATTCCCTCGGTGCTGGTCACGCTAGATAACTCTTTGCCCTACGATTTCTTCAAACAGGAGCTCATAGCGCTTATCAGAGCACTTAGAATCAGTAAATGGCATAAGAAGTATTTGACGGTGAAAAACGTGGTCGTGACCCGTATTTCGGGCGCATTGACTAATAGCATTTATAAGGTAGAGCTCCAGGACCCGGCCTTCACCGCTCCGTCGTTGTTGTTGCGTGTGTATGGTAAAAACGTGGACTCCATTATTGATCGAGACTATGAGCTCAGTATTTTGGTGAAACTCTCTCCGAAGAAAATCGGACCCAAGCTTTTGGGCATCTTCAGCAATGGCCGGTTTGAGCAGTTTTTGGAGGGCTTCACGACCATGACAAAAGAACACCTTAGAAGTCCCGTTATTTCGCTGATGATCGGGCGCAGAATGAAGGATTTGCATTACAAGATAGAGTTGGACGAGAGGGACAAGGCGTTGGAAGTCCCCAATGCATGGTACCAGATCCAAAAGTGGCTCGAGACGTTCGAAAAGACGTTTTTATCGATGTACTCACCAGAGGAGATCCACGATATTGTGCTTTTGCCCTGGCCCCGGTTCAAAGAGTTAGTTTTCACGTACAGAGACTGGCTTTTCAACAAGTACGATCTGTCGAAGTTTTCGGAAAACTACAAATTCTGTCACAACGACACTCAGTATGGAAATTTGCTTTTAACAGACACTTTTGACCCTGAAGAGGTGATCCCGCAGCCCACTGAAGGCGCCATTTTGAGCACCACAAACAAAAGAGACAAGGACTTGGCTGTGATTGATTTCGAGTACTCCGGTGCCAACTTCCCTGCTTACGACATCGCCGACCATTTCGCTGAGTGGATGTCTGACTACACAGATACAAAGCAGCCACATTTTATCCATGAAGAGGCTTTTCCCACGCAAGCGGAGCAGCTTAACTTTCTCAAGGCGTACATCGAGTACGATTTCCGCGTGCCAACGTCAAACCTCAAGACGACTTCGAAGCCGTCGGTAAACGAGAGCGATGTGCTGTTGATGCAAGAATACGAGGTTAAGAAGCTCTACAATGAGGTTGTGTTTTGGCGCTCCACAGTGCAATTTTTCTGGGCCATTTGGGGGCTTCTTCAGAATGGTCCACCAAGAAAGACAGACGTGGGTTTGTTGGGATTCAACTCGGAGGAAAAGGGTGTCACCAGTACATTCAAAATCACTACGGGCATGGACGCATTGTCTGTGGATGATTCGACCATTGTTGAAGACGACGGGAAAATTGCATCCAACGATGACGATTTTGACTACCTCAAGTACTCGCAGCAGAAGGCTGCTTTGATTGTGGGGGACATGATTTCCTTCGGACTTTTGAGTATCAACGAGATCCGCCCAGAGCACCACAACATCATCAAGTTTCTTGACACCCGGACCTTCGACATTTGATGTGATGAAGAAATTCATGAGAAGAGGGCTTTCACTACACTAGCTTCTCTATCGAGCAAGGTCGTTCAATACCGTTGATCGTATGGAACGTTTTTGTCAAACTCCCATCATGGCATCTTCTCAGTAACTAATATCCGAAACTACATTCTTTTGCTATCTCCGAACAATTGACCTTTACACTTACCTGGCCCTGGCTTCTAACCTTCAATCTCCCTGGTGATCTGAAATATTCTTCAAGTCTCTATTCTCAGTCCACCTTTAGTGTGCATCCAGATCGCCCACTATAAGTGCGAATAAATGAGGTGGAGGTCAAGACAAAAGCGTCTAGATGCTTTCGTTCAGAACAGCAGGCTACAACGGCTACGGAGTACGGTACTCCCCCTTTTTTGATAACAAGCTTGCCGTAGCCACTGCAGCCAATTACGGTTTGGTTGGAAACGGCAAACTCTTCATTCTTTCCATAGACAACCAGGGCCAGATCCACAACGATATTGGATGGGAAACGCAAGATGGACTCTTTGACGTATCGTGGAGTGAGATTCACGAAAACCAGCTTGTCACGGCGCTGGGCGATGGGCTGGTGAAGATTTTCGATTTGAAGGTCCCGCAATTTCCCGTCATGAACTTCAAGGAACACCAACGCGAGGTGTTCTCGGTGAATTGGAACTTGGTTGACAAGGCCAATTTCGTAACGTCGTCGTGGGACGGCTCGGTGAAGGTGTGGCTGCCGCAGCGGCAGGAATCGGTGCTCACGTTGAACTCAAAAGTGGATCAAAGTGCACAAGTGAACCCACAGGCTCCGCCCACCAGCCACAACCAAAGGGGCAATTTCAACACCTCCCAGTGCATATACAACGCCACGTTTTCGCCCCACTCCCCGCTGACTATCATCAGTTGCACAGGGCTGTCACATGTGAACATTTGGGATATCAGAGCACCCCAGCCTCTCCAGCTTGATTATATAGCCCACGGTGGACTTGAGGCGCTATCGTGCGATTGGAACAAGTACAAACCGAACGTGGTAGCTTCTGCTGGCACCGACAAGGCAGTCAGGGTGTGGGATCTTCGAATGATCGCAAAGCTCGATAATCCGGTACCAGGCCAGCCGCTGCCAGCATACCACTTGCGTGGCCCAACGCCGCTTAACGAATTATTGGGCCACGAATTTGCCGTTCGGAAGGTCGTGTGGTCGCCTCACCTGGGCCAGGAGCTTTTGCTGACGTCGTACGACATGACTTCTCGCGTTTGGCTCGACCAGCTGGAAGACCGGGCGAGGTTTTTGAACCACGGTGGCTCTGGATGCAAGGGCGTGATGCGTCAGCATCGTGAGTTTGTTGTGGGTTGTGATTACAGTCTTTGGGGTGAGCCAGGCTGGTGTGCTACCACTGGCTGGGACGAGATGGTGTATGTGTGGGACACGAAGCGGGTACCTCCCCGGTGAGCGATTTAATGTTGGCATGTTGAGGTGTCAGGCGACATTTAAAAGAGGAAAGGCGATGTTTAGGGTTTCTCTTTTGGGGGATCTTCAGGATTTTGTTATTGCGACGCATGGAAGCTCGTGAACGTTCTTTGCGTGGTTTTTTGAGAAGGAGAATGGAATTGAAATTTGCATGACAAGGCGCCTCTAGTGTAATTGCATATGAGAGACTGTCACCACTTTTGGGAGATATATGTGAATCGCACTGATTCAGCGCTGGATCCATTCATGTGATGCTTATTTCTACGGAAAGGTTAAATTTCAACGGAGGATTAGCTCTCTTCTCGCCAGGAGCCTAGGTATAATTACGATACCTAATCTTTGGACCTTCGAAGTGTCCCAAAATGTGGCCTAGCGGCAACAACGATAAATATTGCACCACTACGCGCTTGGCCTTAAGAAGGCTGGATCAAATGAGCTAGAAAGCATTAATTGGAAAATTTGAGGGACTATCTTCCCATGAGAGTGTTGGATTGAAAAGAGTTGGGATGCATTGATTCGAACCCTTCAAAGCTTAATTGTCTATACGGAAGCCTCGCGGTCTTTTGGTAAACGAGAAAAGGAAGGCCTTGATTGCAGAAAAGCTTGGAACATTAAGGTCCGCTCCCCTTGAACTCATGATGACCCTTCTCTGCTGCAATCGGTTCCTTGATCCTCGTGATCTACGATCGGATCCCCACAGCTTCTTGTACATATTCCCCGACTCCTTCGCCGGCTGCCAAAAGTTCTCTTGGAAAAGACCAAAACCTCTTACGAGCCTTGTTGCTCATCTGAATATTCAGCCTCTCAAACTCGTTCCCCTGCATTGCGACGAAAACAAGCTTGAGCAACAAAAATAGGCCTTTCCATACACGACTAAGCAGCTGAGACACACAGAAGCATCATCAACGAAGCTTTAATTCTCTCCGATTGCTGGAGTGCTTGTGAGTTTTCGGAGCGAGGAAAACGGTACGGCCTGCACACGGTTCGATATCTTTACCCGAAGAGGAAGGCTGTGTCCTGCGTTTTGTTTTCTTCCTTCCCAAATAGGCAAGCTAATGCTCGATGCCTGCAGCACCATGCATTCCTATTTACCTATTAACTGTTGCAGCTATTCTTGCTAAGGGTCTCTTGCATCCTCCTATATATCCAACCTTTTCGCCCTCTTTCGACCACAGGCAATGGACTCCAATCTCGTTATTCTCTCCTTGGAGTACTCATACTTGCTCAACCCACTGGTTGGGTTGTTTGAGTCCGATACTGGACTCTGGCAAAGCCTGGCTACTTACCTGCCCACGTTAATCCATCTGACTGGGCAATTCCGGGTTTTGGACAATATGAAGCCGTTAAGAGAAACGGCCCGAAAATTGAACCACAACGGCATGGGCGTACAAAACCACGTGAAGTTGGTTGAGCCCCAATTGAACAACCAATTGATCACGATTCTGATCAATGGTCTGGAGACGTTCATTAACATTTCTCGAATTGAGCTTTTGCGGGCGTACCATCGTGTGGATGTGAAGAAGGTCGGACTCTCCGAAGCCGATTTTGCCAATATCGGCCCGGAGTTTGTGCTGAGACTCGAAGCCATCGCTTCTAGGTGCCAGGTTGAAATAATGGTTAGCGACAAGCACATTGACTTCAAAAGCACCCACATGGTGCCGGGGCCTTTCGGGTTGTACATCGCCGGACCCACCGAAAACTTGTCTGTGGCAGAAACGGAGTGTCGGGTTCTTGTCGATGCACTTTTGCATGGGTGCAAAGTTCACCAGATCAGCGTTCCGCTTTCACTTCTTCCGGGCATTGGCGGCGTCAACTTGGCCAATTTTGCCGAAATCGCCCGCCAGCTGCATGTCAACATCTACCTTCCTTCGCTTATGCCGCATAGTTACAATTGTGAGCTTGTGGAAAACGAAAGCAGCATCTGGATCACAGCCGCCAAGGTGCCAGAGCTTCTTTTGGCTAAAAGGATTCTCATGGATTTGGTAGCTACGGTGGACTGCAGAATCAACCCAGCAGCCAATTTGTACTTACATGAGATTGAATTGGCCAAGGACAAGCTAGATATCATTACGCTTTACGCACAGAGAGATGTGCTGGCGATCATGTTTTCCCATGGAACGTTCGTGCAGACTCCAAGCCTTGGAGAGGCGAAAAATAACCGAATTGTCGTCCAGGGTCACAGCACCGAAGCGGTCATGAGGACCGTTCTGGATATCTCCAATTTGAGCTGCAACTACTACAGCTTGGATATCAATTTTCCCGAAGGCTCCCGATCGCCTGATTTTGAGTACTACTTGATCAACCTCATCAATGTTCGTAAAACATGCATTCTTACGTACAACTGCAACGGCATGAACATTGTGGGGTTCAAGGACGAGGTGAGGCTGCTCCTCAAGGACTTGATTTCTGGTCTCCAGAACTCCGCCTTGTTCGCCAATGTCAGCAATGAGTCAAGCCAATTCCGCTTTTCCGTCAACATGGAGCTTCGAAACGAGCACAGAGAGTTCCTCAGCGGCAAGAAGAATGGTAAAATCATCAAGATCCTCAACCAGCTCAACCACATGCCCCAGATTCGGTTCCGCCACTTGAACGAGTACAACTTTTTGATTTCGTCGACGATCTCTGTTTCTGCGGGTGTCCAGAACAAGCAGATGTCGTCTGTCTTCGATATTCTCCTGAAAAGCGTCAGTCTCATTGAAATGGAGCTTCCAGCGGAAATGAAATTCAACATCCCCGAGGTTTTCCACAAAAGCATCATCGGAAACGGTGGATCCATTATCCAGCTGATCATGAAGAAGTACAACGTTTTCATCAAATTCTTCAGCCTGAAGAGAGCGCCCGAGAAGACCACCGACGACAGAATTCTCTACTCCTTCAGAAGAGACAACAACGTGCTTATCAAGTGCCCCATGAAGAATCTGAAGAACATTCTTTCGGTCAAGTACGAAATCGACCAGTTGGTCGCCCATTGCTGCCTGAACACCTTGGCACAGCAGAGAGGCATGACCACCATCTACAACAGCGTTGGATTCAGGCTTCTCAAGAGCCACTATCTTATGCTTATCAGGAAGCAGGGCCAGGATCTCAGATTTGTGAACGACCTCGAGTCTGATTTCAGCACATTTATTGATTTCCCTACTTCGCTTGAAGCTTTCAAAGGGCAAAGCTCTCACTTATTGGCAATCAAGGGAAACGACAACAGGCCCCACTCCTGTGCCCTCAAGCTTGCATCCATGCTTCCTGAGACATGGGAGTTCCAGGTGACGTTCAGTCCTGACAAATTCGACGACAACTTCAGTGAAACAAACGAGGACTTCAGAGAAAAAGTGGTGATTCCTTTCCGCCTTCTTTTGGATGTGGAGCTTGCGTGGAACAGAAACCCCGTGGATCCCGAAACCCAAGAACCGCTTCCTTACCACCAGGTATTCCTCAGTTCATACGACGAAGGAAAAGCCCAAAAAGCGATCGAAAGCTTCACTTGGTACCTCAGAGAACAGCGTTTCCTTATTTTGGACAAGCAGGCCATGCACTTCGACCCCATTGTGCCGGCTATGATGCTCCCACCAACTCCACTAGCATCGCCTTTACATTCGCCTGTCAGGTCTCCCGTCAGGTCCCCCACAAGATCCCCCACAAGATCACCAGAGCGCTACTTTGACAGCTCTATGGACTACACCCGGTCCCCCACGAGATCCCCCACCAGACAGCCTATGAGCGTCTCTGGCTCCCCCACGAGATCTCCCACCAGACAGCCTATGGGCGGATCCCCCACGAGGTCCCCCACCCGGCCCCCGGCTTTGAGAACAATCACCAACCAGCCGGTCAATTCCATGAAAAAGATACCCAGCTTGGCGGTCCCGCTAGCACCCGATTTCAGCAATGCAGCTCACAAATGGTGACGATGAACGAATATATAGTTAAAACGAGGAATGGTATATCTTGTGTAAGCGGGAATAAAGCTCTATGAATGCGATGAAAGCATGGATTTCCGGGGGATAGTAGAAGAATTGCACTGCAAATGATTTATTTTAGAAAAGCCTTTTTTGCTGATTTTTTGGACGCTCTAGTCGAAAAAGACGTCGACTCTTTTGCGATGCACCTTGACGCACAGCGACGCAGCCAAACGTCAAGCTCGGGCCCTGGTTAACCAGATTTGGTCCAAGGGGAAAAAGTACTCCAAGCAAATCCATGTGATTTGGTCAAACCACTGCATCAAGCAACTCGCCTTCTGCATCGTGGTTCCAAAAAAAAAAAAAAAAAGTTCACGTTTTTCGCCTTCCTCAATATCAACATCCAAAAAGACGACAATCGAAAAGCCAACGCAGGCACTACCCTGATGGGATTCGGAAATTGGGGAAGACCGGAAAGTGCCCAGCTTGCTCCCGTTCCCGAAATGCCGAAATCCCGGAAATCCACAAAATCCCTTGCTATACCCGGCTGAGCCGAAAGCCACCTGATAAGGCCAAAAAGGTGCGTTTACTAACCTTTGCGTCGAGGCATCCGGTAGAATCACAAGCCAGAGCAAGGAAGAGGGTTAGGTAAAGTGAGACTGGGACCAAGTACCGAGTCGAGCCGGAAGAGCAAAACAAGCAAAAGAAGCAAAGAAGCAGAACTGCAAAACGGAGCCAAGTAATGTTAAGTAAGGCAATGCAAATTCAAGCCAAGAAAAGCAAAAAAGAAGCCGAAATCGCCGGTTTCAGCAACTCATTCAAACCGCAAGCTCAGGAGCTGTTCCACATGTCACAGCCAAAGTCTATTTGATTTCCGGAATTGGGCAATTCGCAGCCGTTAAGCCCCCACTAAATCGTCTAATCTCCAACGGTGAATACCTTGCGATTCCGTGGGGCCAGAAGGAACGCTAAAACCAAATAAAAAAAGAATAAGAAGAAACATGTATCTAAGAAAATACATGTAAGTAGAATAAGAAGAAATCTCCCAAACCTAAACCTCCGCTCAGCCAGCTTGGCTACCTCGGAGCTGGCCCAACATTATGGGCGCCGCGGCTGGGCAGATTGTTGGCACCGCAAAACTGACCACCTCCCGGAAACCAGGCTGCCTTGTCGAAAGCAAAAAAAAAATCAAACTTTACCGCCGAAACGTGTCCCTTTATATACTTCTACGCTAAAAAATAACCGCCCTTGCCCCGCCCCACCCGTATTCAACTTAGCCTCGGCTGCACCTCATTACCCCCAGAGTGCGCTCGGAGTGCTTATAATGGACTCCGTCTGCTCCTGCTAAAACTACATGCTTTTTTCCTTTGGCCTTCCACACCTGGAAATCTTCCGCTGGCTGGAAAGGGCGACCCCGTCGTCGCCTTTTGAAAACCCTTACCTTTCTGCTGTTTTCGATGCGTCCATGAAGGTGCAGATGCCGCTAACTATTGCCGTGGTCTATTTCTCAGTAGTGCACTATGTCAACCCAATTGTGGTGAACCGCCAGAAGAAAAAGGCCCATTTGGCGGACGAGAAGCTTGACGAGCGCCAGCTCAAGCGCCTCGGCCCGGCGCCCGTGGCAATGGCCCAGACGACGCTTTTCAAGATCCTCGTTTTCCTCCACAACGTTTTTCTCTGTGCCCATGCCGTCTGGACCTTTGTGGGCATGCTCCGCTGCTTCGGAAGGACCGCTGCTTCGATAGCGCTCAAGTACAACTCTTCCCACGGGCTTTCCAACTTTGTGTATGCCGTTTGTGACGTGGAGGATGGCGTATTCAAGCAAGACTCGCTCACTCGCAACCTCACCATCTACGGCTGGTGGTTCTACATGCTGAAGTTTTACGAGGTTTTGGACACCGTGGTGATTCTCTTGAAGGGCCGCCCTTCGTCGCTTTTGCAGAGCTACCACCACGCCGGAGCCATGATGTGCATGTGGAGCGGCATTCGTTATCGTTCTCCCCCCATCTGGATCTTTGTGGTTTTCAACTCCTTCATCCACTCGTTGATGTACTTCTACTTCTCGCTCTGCTGCTTGAAGATCCGGGTGCCTGTGATTGTCAAGAGAGTGCTCACCTCGCTCCAGATCTCTCAATTCATCATGGGAGGCTCTTTGGCGGTGTTCCACGCTTTCGTGTGGTACTACGACCAGCTGAGCAACTCTTACAACAGCTGCATTTCGCTGGCGGACCAGGCGTTGCCGCTTATGATCAACGTGGCGTACTTGACGCCGTTGACGATGTTGTTCGCTGCTTTCTACATTGAGAGCTACATCAAGGGGGGCAAGAAGTAGGTGGTGTTGAGTGCTGTGGTTGGAACGCCTGAATTGATTTTGGCTGCTTGGATGCTCCCTGACATTATATCTGCTATAATAATAGAACGGTCATTATATGTTTTGGGCGCTAAAATGAAGAAGCAGCCGGAGACGGCGAAGCCACTGGGGCGGTCTGAGCGAAAAAATAGACTCTCTTTATGTTGGTACAAACAAATTTGATCAATTGAGCTTTGTATTGGAAAGTGCATTGTCTTATCGATATCTCAGTATGTCCGAATCCCAGAGGTTAAAAAAAAGCCTTCATTGCAAACACAGAAATCCCAAAACGCTCGAAGTCTTCAATTTACTCAAAATATCTCGGGCCAAGAAGTTCTGGATACTCAATGCTCTATAGACTTACGATAGATGGGAAGTCAAGATGCAAGCTAACATAAGGCATTCCTACAACCGATAATGAAAAATTCCGCTTATCTAGAAGCCCCACACAAACTTCCAAAAACCCAAGAAACCGTCCACAGCTATTCTCCCAAAGACACATGTCGTGGACCCTGATGACGTCATTGTGAAAATTCTGAAAAATACCAATTGGCCGTCTTTGAAGGCTCTTCTTATAAGAACACCCAGCCACCAACCTTTGTGGCACCTGCTTCTGCAGAATGTCTCACTTATCCACGGTGTCCCTTTTCAGCAACGATTTACGACACCGTGCATCCACAATTCCTGTTTTGAGAAAAGGAGAAAAGCAAGGGCCTTTCAGCTGGACCAATGAAAGCTCCAAGTTTGTATAACGCACCAAAGCTTCGCCTGCCGAAGCTCGGGACAATAAGGTTTCGTGTTTGCAGCCGTAGACGAGAAGTCACAATGGTGGTTGGGAAAAGCGTAGAAAAAATAAGTGAAAAGTGAATCTGAAGAGAAAAAAG
This sequence comes from Candidozyma konsanensis, assembly GCA_030563505.1. Lineage (NCBI taxonomy): Eukaryota > Fungi > Ascomycota > Pichiomycetes > Serinales > Metschnikowiaceae > Candidozyma > Candidozyma konsanensis. The sequence goes on along the minus strand of JAJMJI010000016.1, from coordinate 135,963 downwards.
GAACACCATTCTAATTATCAATTAGTAGCTAGACGCCACGCCTATGGGGATTGTCACTGGTCCTTGGCTTAGGAACCAGCACTAAATGCGAAAGCGAAAGTTCACCAACAAAGCCCAAAAGCCATTTCAAGAATTATGAATCCAAGTACTCTCTAACAGCAATTTCAAAACGTCACAGATCTCAAATTTCATCCCCGGGAGCCTCCCCCAGCCCAGCCGGCTTCTATAAACAGCCGTCCTGCCTGCACACTTCTCAACACCTACAACTCACTTGCCTACTACTACTAATGCCAACATGAGCAGATACGAACGGATCCACTCTGTGCCGGACTCCGGCCACGCCTCCGACGAAGAAAAAGGCCCTCCCGGAAAACCCACCCCCTTACATTCGGTGCTCTACACGGCTCCTGGCGAAAAACAGCCTCTCCAGCCTTTAAGCCACTTGGACTCCTTGGACCAGACCTACGAAAAGCCCGGCCACGAGCACTTGAGCGATCTGCTTACGTCCCGGTCGTCTGACGAATTTGGCCACGATCCCGTGATGTTCGGGTCTCTGGACACCCAGCTGCTGAACAACGCGAGAATGGAGCAAGACGAATTCGCCGAATGGGAGACTATCGACACTGTCAATGAGCAGGACGGGCTCAGACGCCGGGGAGGTGCTGAACCGGGCGTTCACATGGACAATTTTGGAAATACCTACGACCACGTGGATTTCGACGCCAGAAGATATACCAGAAAGCTCCGTTTCAAGGGAAAGAAGTTGGTGTATTTCACGTCGGCGTTTGTGTCGCTTTTCGTGTCTTTATTTGGCTACGAGCAGGGCGTGTGTCTGGGGATCTTGACGTTTGTCACGTTCAAAATGTACTTCAGCTACCCTTCGGCCACGGAAATCGGGTTGGTGATTTCCATTTTGGAGATCGGCGCCATGATATCGTCTTTGATGGTCTCCAAGATCTCCGACAGCATCGGCAGAAAACGGACGATTTTGCTCGGAACCATCATTTTCATGTTGGGCGGCTGCCTCCAGTCTTTTGCTACCAACCTCTGGATCTTCGGAGTGGGCCGTGTTTTCAGTGGTTTTGGCGTTGGTATTCTCTCCACGATGGTGCCGCTGTACCAGTGTGAAATTTCCCCCTCAGAGGAACGTGGAAAGTTGGTTTGCGGCGAGTTCACCGGTAATATCGCCGGCTACTGTTTGAGTGTGTGGATCGACTACACCTGCTACTTTATTCAAAACATCGGTGACGCCAGAACGAACCCAGACACACTTGCGGCCAATGTGTCGTGGCGGTTGCCTCTTTTCATTCAGGTTGTTTTGGCGATTGTTTTATTTATCGGCGGGTTTTTCATCGTGGAGAGCCCCAGATGGCTTCTTGACGTGGATATGGACCAGCGAGGGTTCCATGTGCTTTGTCTTCTTTTCCATGATGACCCAGACCCGCTCAAAGCCGAGCACGAGTTCTTCTTGATCAAAAACAGTATTTTGGAGGAGCGCATTCGGATCCCCAAGAAAGAACGCTCTTGGAGACACATGTTCCGTGCGTACCGGCTCCGTATATTCATTGCGTGTTCGTCGTTGGCGTTTGCCCAGTTCAACGGCATCAACATCATCTCGTACTACGCCCCCATGGTGTTCACCGAAGCAGGCTTCAAAGATTCCATGGCTCTTCTCATGACCGGCGTCAACGGCACGGTCTACCTTCTCAGTACGATTCCACCGTGGTTCTTGGTGGACCGGTGGGGCAGAAAGCCCATTTTGGTCAGCGGCGGTGCCTCGATGGGGATCTGTCTCAGTTTGATTGCGTTTGTCATGTGGCTCAATGTGGGGGCCACGCCGCTGCTTGTGGCACTTTTGGTTGTGATATACAACGCCTCGTTTGGATACTCGTGGGGCCCCATTGGCTTCCTCATTCCTCCCGAAGTGTATCCGTTGGCGGTAAGATCCAAAGGTGTTTCGCTCTCCACAGCGACAAACTGGCTCGCCAACTACATTGTGGGCCAGCTCACGCCGATATTCCAGGAGACCATCGGCTGGGCCATGTACATTTTCCCTGCGACCAGCTGTGTCATTTCTATCCTTGTTGTGATGTACTTTTACCCCGAGACCAAAGGCGTGGAGTTGGAGAACATCGACCAGTTGTTTGACGAATACTACGGCACGAGCACAGCAGACTACGCCCAGGTGGGCGACGCTGGCATGGAGCTTGACGAGTTTGACTACGAGCTCGGAGTAGCTAAACCGGGCCCCGAGGAGCCCAAAAACAACGTGCTGCTGCGGCTATCAGGCGAAAGCTAGGGCAGTTCTGGACTGGTCCTAAAGCATGTTCCACCGCAAGCGAAGTGGACGGATAGACGCTGTACTTTGATAAATGATGGCGGCAGCACGCGACGTTTCAGGTAAGTAGATTTCGATACAAGTTCTTCGTTGGCCGGGCGTGGCCCGGGTAGATCTCTTTTGTGTGTTTGTGGTTTCTGGATGTTTTGGGATTGCGAATATTTTGGGATTTGTCGAGACTCACTGATCTACTGTGTGAGTCCAGGCTTAGGATGCTGGGTGCGTTGATTGGGGTGCGGCCCTGGTGCAACAGGGTTAATGAGCAACCGAAATGTTGAGTTTTCCAAGAGAAACTACGTTTTCTGAAGTTCCGAAAGAAGTGGTTTCAGAAACCCCAGAAATCAAAAATTCCCCAGGAACGCCGCATCCCACCGCCCACCGCCCATCGCCCAAAACCGTTGGGTCTCCAAGGGTTCCACGACGTGCGGCACCGCAAACGAAGCGCCTCCTTGGCATTAGCCGCCCTGCGGCAATTGCTCGGGTCAGCTTATAAAGACGAGGGGCCTCCGTTGGCGATTTCAGAGAAACAGCTCTTTTGCGAAACTAAGATCTCAAAACATCGGTCTTCTTCATAATCCATGCTTGCCGTGGCCAGCTCTCTGTCGCTAAGCAGCGACTTTTCCGATAGTTCCGTCAGCGACTTTGGGCGGAGCTCCATTTCCAGCGTTGACACGGCCTTTTCAGAAATCAGCGCCCAGTGTGTATGTCTGCCAGTGTTGACGGCAGCGACGGCCCAGGCCCAAAAAGCGGTGGATTTGGCTAAAAAAGTCCAGGTGCGGGACCCTCGGGCAGAGCTCTCGTACATATTGGCGGCGGCGGAAGATCAGAACCAGAAACAAGAGCAGGCTCGAAACGAGGGAAGTCAGAATCCGCCCGATCAGAGTCAGAACGACCCTTCCGTCGTGGACACCGAGTTGCAGACTTTCTCCTCCAACCCGTGTGCTCTGCCCAAACAGCTCCACAAATCTCGATTTCGCAGCCGCGAGACTCGCGCCAATTCAAGGTTTCTCCGGCTTTATGCCCACGATACAGCAGCTCGGGCCCAGGGCAGGCTTCCGACGGTCAATTCCGCCGAGGAACTAGCACTTCTTCGGAAGATTCCTGCTCTTCGAAGATTCGATAAACAGCACGATTTGGCCAGGATTCTGGCCCTTTCATGTAAGAAGTTGTGGGACGCAGTGGTGCTACCTCCTCGGGCCGATCCACTTCCTCGTGCCTGTGCTGAAGGTCATGAATACATTCGTGTGGAAGGAAGCGGAGGATTGGCTATCGAGAGGGGGAAAAGCGGAAGTAAGGTCAGGCCTTGGAATCCTCTGGGAAAGTGGGTTCCTCCAGTGGGCCGGATGGGAGACGGACAGTACACGGTGAAAGGGTGGGTTCCAAAAAGATTACGGTTACATCAGGTATCCGAGGTCTGAATTTGGGGCTATCAGTGCATTCCAGACACTGATTTTTCAGCCTACCGGAACCCTGGCTTTGAACTTCCATAACAAAGCATCCCCCAGCCTTGTCCCTGATGTCCTTGAGCTGATGTCAGTGAGGGCAATGCGGCTTACGTCAATGAACACGCTACTGTGATCTATGTTTATTGCTGTCACTGGAGGTGACTCCTGCTTGCTGCTAATCTGCTGCGTCATGACCCACTAGTCCACGCTAGAAAGTGCCAGGATCTTCACTGTGTCCAGAATCCAACTTTGCTTTATTGCTGCCCTGTGAATACCACCCAGCTTCATCGATTGTGACGACTTCAACGCATCCAGTGCCTCTTCATTTCACATACCCCGGGTTTGCCTGCCCAGGACAATAGCTTATCCCGATGTCCAACATCACATAAAACAATACTGTTGGGCCGTTCGTCTAATCGACTATTCCATGTTTCCTTGAACCATTGGGCATTGACAGGTATGGTCAACAGCACTGTTCCCTTATTTCATCCCAACACACCTGCACAACTACCCCATTACTCAACCACATTATTCAACCCCATTAGACTACCCAGGATTCTTCAATATCTTAAAAAGTGTCTTCTGCAGATATTATCACGGGTCGGCAGCAAACCCGCAGGAGACCTTCACTCACAATTGATGCAAATGTTATGCGTGGAAACTGACATGCAGCTGCTGCGCCGGAATTTCGAGCATTGTGCGGCGCCGTGTTTCACATTTAGAACCTGATACCCAGGTACATGGAGATCCATTTATAAGAGGATTTCTAAAAGAGATGATCTGCCAGCTGACTTCAGCTGGATCAATAGTAATGAGATAACGACTGATGATATGCGATGTAGGTATAGTGATTCGATTGAAGAGTAAATGGGTTGAAATGACGATATGCTTAGAAGTTGAGGGAAAAGGGTGAGAGGGAGGTAGACGAGGAATATGCCACCAAAGTCTGTTAATTAAAGAGTGCTGCCAATCGTTGGTCATATGGCCAAAATCTCGACTTGCCTTGTCATTCATTATCTGAGTTCGCCTGACGAAACGAAGGCCCAAAAACCTAATGCCTTTATGAAATACTTCAATGAAATTCAAAAGCAGCCAAATTTCAAACCTTCAACAACTCTTATCCGACAAGCGGCACAGGATTATGAAGAATCGTGTGAGTGATTCCCCAATGTCCCATTTGATGTTGAGGGAGCTAGACCTAAAAGCCATGGGTCATTTCACGAATTGAATCCCTAATAATAGTGAATAACATTTTTGTAGCATTCAAGCCTCAGGTTAAATAAGGGTTAATGCACTTCTACATACCTTTATCGCTTTATCAATGCTACACTGGAATCAACGAAGGTCTTTTAATTTTCTCGCATGTCGATACAAAAATGGATCTTTGATGTCAATGCCCGAATCTGGCAATTGTCAATTCAGAAATAAAGAGTTCTGAATTCTCCCAGAATTAGTATCTTCGGCTTTGGATGCAAATTAAGCTTCAAACCCACTGGGGCCTCAGGCCAACAAAAGCCAACAATAAAACACTTTCATATTACAAATCCTCACAGCTTCTCAAACCACCCTACCAACCTCGCCCTTCATTGTCCACCAAAACTAACCCTTCCAACCACTCCCTTAGCTATAATCGACAGTCACACACCCCACGTGACCGGCCTCAACCACCGCGCGATGCCAAAATGCCTTTGCCTGCAGTACAGCACTCCGTGGCACCCGTGCACCATACACAGTGAGAAAGCCGAAAAATTCTACCGAAAAGTTCCTCCATCACCAACAAATAATGGCCCCAGGTAAGAAAGTCGCTCCCCTCCCCTTGGCCGCTAAGGCCCAGGCCGTTCAGCCCAAGCAGGCCAACCCCTTGATCGAGACCAGAAAGAGAAACTACGGTATCGGTCAGGACATCCAGCCAAAGAGAAACCTTTCCAGATTCGTCAAATGGCCTCAGTACGTCAGATTGCAGAGACAGAAGAAGATCTTGGCCATGAGATTGAAGGTTCCTCCTGCCATTGCCCAGTTCCAGAACGTCTTGGACAAAAACACCGCCACCCAGACTTTCAAGCTCTTCAACAAGTACAGACCAGAGACTGCTGCTGACAAGAAGGAGAGATTGACCAAGGAGGCTGCTGCTATCGCCGAGGGCAAGAAGGCTCACGACGTTTCTCCTAAGCCAGTTGTTGTCAAGTACGGTTTGAACCACGTTGTTTCTCTTATCGAGAACAAGAAGGCCAAGTTGGTTTTGATTGCCAACGACGTCGACCCTATTGAGTTGGTCATCTTCTTGCCTGCTTTGTGCAGAAAGATGGGTGTTCCATACGCCATTGTCAAGGGTAAGGCCAGATTGGGAACCTTGGTGCACAAGAAGACCTCTTCTGTTGCTGCTTTGACTGAGGTCTCCGCTGAGGACGAGGCTGAGTTGTCCAAGTTGGTCTCCACCATCAACGCCAACTTCATCGAGAAGTACGAGGAGCACAGAAAGCACTGGGGTGGTGGTATCATGGGCAAGAAGCACAACGACAAGGCTGCCAAGAAGGCCAGAGCTTTGGAAACTGCCCAGGCTTCCGGTCAGGCTTAAGTCATGTATAGTTAATCAGGGCCCAGCCCGTTGGATACTGAGTAGTGTAGAATGGAAAGTTTAGCGGATGTGGTTTGGATTAGACCGAGTTGATGGGATTGGAGTGGTGAAGAGGTAGGAGTTGAAAGTGGCTCTCTATTCAGGCATCGAAGGAATGGAGAGATGGGGCTTGATTCGGTAAGCATAGGCTTCCAGAGAAGTTGGTCATACTGTTCTGGTTAAATAGTACAGTGGTAGATTTTAAGACTCGTGCACTCAAGGCTAGCAGAGGTGAGATAAGAGGATTTGAAGGGCGTAATTATGGCGCATTAAGAAGCTGCATTCAGTGGTAATTAACACCATCTATTCAGTTGATATTGTTAGACTGTGTGGTGCTTTGTTACCACATTGACAATACATCTACTTTGGCTTGCTGGTTTAGAGACGCCAGAAGCCCTCCAATGATGCAAGGGGAAATCTTTTACTCTGTGGGAAATCGACGCCAATGTTCTGACGCTCTTATCTCCATGGTAGCCTGGTCCTGACTTTTCAAGCCGCATTATGGCCTTACTTCCAAAGCTGCCAAAGAGAAGTTCGAATCTGCCAGCCAGTTCGAAAGTCACCTGAGCTTCACTTTGAGTAAAGTACTCGGAGAGAATAATGTGGATCTTTTTGAACGCACCCAAAACTATACTGTTGCAAGACCATGCTCTTATGACGTCTACATCGCAACTAATAATATTCGAGCTAAATCGTCGATATAACAACAAAAAGCGTTGAAATGAGCCACAATAGAGAAAAGCCAGTAATCATACCGCTTTGGTAGACTCTAGCATGCAAACTCAGTAGGCGAAAGTCAACTAAATCCAACGAGAACAACGTAATTGATGAAGATAGGACTACATGGTTTTGTAGGACATAGAGCAGAGGCTCGGGCAAATATTTCCAAAGGCAATTTTAATCAAACGCTCCGGCAAAATAAAAAGCCAATTTGCGACAAATCAAACGAACGGCCGATTCGTGAAAATTACACCCACTGCCAATTTCGTGAGGTCTCACCAATGTTCAGTAACCTTCACTGTTCCCAATACACTACACCCATTTTCACGACCCAAACAGCCCGTAGCAATTCCATTCACTTTCAACTCAAACCCTGATTCCAAAATATCCACCAATTCCAAGATTTCCTCCAGATCACCGGACCAGCCGGGTCTCATTTCGCAGCCATTTCAATCCACCCGCCCCACCTTGCTAAAACCAAATAAACCCTTAGGTCAATCACTCCTACCAGCTTTCTACAACACCACCACCGCCAAACGTCCCAAAACCGCCGTTTGAATAATCGAAGCCTCTTCACTGGATAAGCCTGTTCCACACCCGTGCACCAGCGCCTGTATAGCGCAGGCGAAAATTGACCAATCGCCAGGCTTATGATTTGCAACCTTCGCACCTTCCAATTTCCAAAAAAACAGCCTTTACCAAGACACCTTCATTAAACCAGGTTCCCACGCAGAGGCACTTTCTAATTTCCTTTCCCCAGCTGCCCGGATCCTTTCTATAGAATGTCGTTTTTCAGAGACTTGATCGAGCAGGCTTTTCCCGTAGCCTATGCTGCCGAGGTATGTTAAGCATTGAAGCAGAGCAAGAAGAGATTTGGGATTGGACGCCGACGAGGTCGAGAGGAGGCCCAAAAAAGAAAGTCATTCTCAAACGGCAATACCGAGAGTTCAACGGAAGCTACGCTCAAATCGAATCTGCTCCAACTCGAAATTATACTAACAACCAGCCCGAAGAAGAAGTCCCAGCTGACAACGAGGCGTCCAACGAGGAGTCCAACGAAGAGTCAAATGACGAGTCAAAGGAGGAATCCAACGAGGAGGAGTCAAACGAAGAGTCCAACGAGTCCACGGAAGAAGCTCTGGAGGAGTCCGAAGAGAAAGAGGACGGTGAAGAAGCTTCTGAGGACGGAGATGGCGACGGAGACGGAGACGAGGACGGAGACGACGATGAGGACGAGGACGATGAGGACGAGGACGACGAGGACGAGGAGGAAGTAGTCGACCCCTTGGACGAGCTCCGTGAAGAATGTGCCAAAACGGCGCTGTGTGTGCCTTACGTTCACCACTTCGACCACTGTGTGGAAAGAGTGCAAAAAGAGCAGGAGGACGAGAACTACGCCCACAAGGAGCACAAGGAGGACTGCGTTGAGGAGTTCTTCCACTTGCAACATTGCATCAACGACTGTGCGGCGCCCCGGTTGTTCTACAAGTTGAAGTAGGCGCTACAAAATCCACTGCATGTATTCCTCATCTTGCCAGCTTCGGCAGTACAATTTCAAATAGAAACGCTATCGTCATGGAAAAGTGTAGTGTAGGATGGTAGGAAGAATGTTCCTTAATGGGGCAGTAAAGGTATTGAAGAGGTTTCAATGGTAAAGGCTTGAACTTTGGATAAGGAGAAAAGTAGCAGGTTTAGGTAATTCGAGGTTTTAGTTCTTGGCAGTGATTGCTTGGTTTTGGAGAGGAACTAATGGTATTGCTAAAGAAACAAGTCGAATACACTCGGCCTGTAATTGCCAATTTACTAGTGACGGCGAACCTCTTGAATTTGGGGGATTTACAATAGGAATACTTCAATTCCGTATATTTTAGGGATCTTCACAGTTACTCCATGCACGGTCAATCAGGGAACCGAGAGAGCCAGTAGCTCTTTGTATGAGAATTGACGCCTAAGTCCCACGGTAATTCGAACCTTGTCTGAACGAGAGTCTTCTTGTTTTTTTTTTTTTTTTTTTGAAAAGATATATATGGGCAGTTTTTGTTCCCAGTAGTGAATCTCATTTGCAACCATTTCTGGAGTCTGGCAATAAGATGCAAAACAACCAGCAGGGTGGAAAAATCCAGGAGGGCCAGTAGCACCTTAGTTTTTGAAAGTTCAACGGTATCATCAATCTTGCCAAAAACGTCTACCCAAGCAGTCTTTCAGGGCCTCCATGGGGCAGATTATATGTTGTGATACCCAATAGAAGAATCATCTATAGCCCAGACCGGATTCTCATAATTAAAAAGCCAAAATATTAGAAATCCAAATCAATTCAGCGTCAAAATTGGATTCTTTAAACTTTGGAGTCTTTCAACTCGACGAAACCACAGTTCGATGGGTTCACAGTTGAAGCTCACTACATAGCTATTGAATAACAATCATGGGTGGACTCTAATGAAAGATCTTTAACGCAACTCATGCGGCAATTTACCTCATGATTTGTCTGAAAAGAACAAAAATTTCTTCAAATTCACGATCCGTATTCTCGATTTATTTGACTGGCAGATTTTCTGGGTACTACCGAGGTGTTAATTGCATGGACTCAGAAGGGGTTTGCTTCGTCAGCATCTCAAAACACGAAAATTTCGACACATTGACACGAAACCTCAAGACTTTGAAATCAAGTATCCGATGCCGCCCAAGCTCTATTTTTCTTTTCATCAGGCTCGATAACTGGAGCTTCGTAGAAACCATGCCACGAACCGAACATCAATTGAGATATTCCAGCTTCCAACCAAATCACCAAATTTCACAACCCAACACTAATTTTTTCAAAACCCTCTCCATAATTTCAGAACCCGGTGGTCCGCTTGGTCCATAGCGGCTGGGTGTCCTGCACACTTGCCATACCCAGGGCCCATCAAACCCACCCCCCACCCCCAAAAATCCAAATTATAAAAACATAGCCAAAATCCTCTCCCCCAATTGTCCCCCCACGGAGCCCCCAAATCCCCCAAAAAACGCATCCCCCACGGTCCGCCCCAGAATCTCCAATCCTACCTAGCCAGCCATGCAGGCCCGCAAGCCCAAATCAACACGCAACTACATCCATGTCTACGCCAGTCATCGAAGAAAGACTCTACATCGGCAACATCGCCTTCTCCGTCGTGGAGGAAGACCTCCGGGCGCTTTTCGAAGGCTTGCAGGTCGAGCAGGTGGATCTCCCCTTGAAAACGCTCTTCAAACACCTGAAAACGAAGAAACCTCTCACCAGACCACTAGGGTTCGGTTTTGTCCAGTTTGCCACCAAGGAGGACGCCGACAAGGCCTTGGAGCGGACCGACGGAAAGGACATCAAGGGCAGAGTGGTTACTGCCAAGAAGGCCCACCCTCCTCCTACTAAGGAAGAGCACGACCAGAAGGTGGAGAAATGGAGAGCCATGAAGAAGGAGAAGCGGGCCAAGGCGCAAGCGGCCAAGGCTGAGAGGAAGAAGGCAGAGAAGGCGGCTGAAAAGACCGAGGGCGAGACTGTGGCCGAGCCTGAATCTGAGACTCCAGCGTCCAATGGTGCTCGTCAGAAGAAACAGGACTCGAAAAAGACTCCTGAGGGAGAGCCTTCCGAGGACACCGTGTTCGTGACTAACTTGGATTTCAAGGCCACAGTGGAGCTGTTAGAAACCTTGTTCGAGCCATTGAACCCCAAGTGGGTCCATGTTCCGCCCAAGAGAGTGCCTCGGTTTCTTCTCAAACAATTCAGGGCCAACAAGAAGCCATTGTACAACCGAGGCATTGCGTTTGTGAAGTTCCAGGATAAAGAGACCCAGCAGCGGGCCATTGAGGAGTACAACGGCAAGGAGGTCAATGGCAGGCTCATCATCGTTGAGGCTGCTGTGGACAGTCCACAGAAAGCTGAAACTGAGGAGCCTGCTGCTGCCGAAGAACAGGCCCCTGCTGCTGAAGAGACCGCCTAGGCCGGTCGGACCTTCTGCCGGATGGAAATAGCACCGAGCCGGTTGATAAAATGCTATTTAGGTGCTGATGTAGACCAGGGCCGAGCCCTAAGTACTATCACGTGACATCACCGATCACGCGACTGTAAGTCACGTGACCAAACCCACCACTCTCAAAGCTCCATAGTGATTTTCAAAAGCCATCTAGCAGTAACAACCATGGGTATGTGCCCCACCACGAGCGGCGATCATGTCCCCCCCACTAACAAGCAGGTAGAGTCATTCGTAACCAGAGAAAAGGTGCCGGCTCCATTTTCACGGCCCACACGAGATTGAGAAAAGGCGCCGCCAAGTTGAGAACCCTCGACTATGCTGAACGTCACGGCTACATCCGTGGTGTTGTCAAATCCATCATCCACGACTCCGGCAGAGGCGCCCCCCTCGCCAAGGTCGTGTTCAGAGACCCATACAGATACAAGTTGAGAGAAGAGACCTTTGTGGCCAATGAGGGTCTTTATACTGGCCAGTTTGTTTACTGTGGTAAGAAGGCCTCCTTGAATGTCGGTAACGTTTTGCCCTTGGGCTCTTGTCCTGAGGGTACCATTGTTTCCAACGTGGAGGAGAAGGTGGGAGACAGAGGTGCCTTGGGCAGAACCTCCGGTAACTACGTCATCATCATCGGACACAACCACGACGAGGGCAAGACCAGAGTGAAGTTGCCATCTGGTGCTAAGAAAATCATCAAGTCCGACGCCAGAGGTGTCATTGGTGTTGTTGCCGGCGGAGGCAGAATCGACAAGCCATTGTTGAAGGCCGGTAGAGCGTTCCACAAGTACAAGGCCAAGAGAAACTCGTGGCCCAGAACCAGAGGTGTGGCCATGAACCCCGTGGACCACCCTCACGGTGGTGGTAACCACCAGCACATTGGTAAAGCTTCGACGATCTCTAGGGGTGCTGTGCCTGGTCAGAAGGCTGGTTTGATTGCCGCCAGAAGAACCGGTTTGTTGAGAGGTACGCAGAAGACCCAGGACTAGGTAGCATAATGGCATGGTCCTTGCCAGATGGTAGGTGTATGGAGATAGAAAATTATTTGGGTATGATGAGTGTAGGTGGGTGTGTGGTGGGTCTGGTGGTGGGAAGTTGGAGTGTAGTTTGTGGTTGAGGGTGAATGTGGCTTTCAGGAGGCTATTTTTAATTGGCGTTGTTGATCGTCGAATTGTAACTACAAATGCCTTTATGTGGGTCGTCGAGAATCTGCTTGAGTTGGCGCTGGATTTGTTTCATATTTCGGCTATAAACGGGCAGTATTGGGAACATCCAGATGCTCCTTTTTTAACTGAATAGGATCGATCTGTTTCAATTGATTGCCACTTGTGGACAGTTCTCCATCAGGAATTCATGTTTGGCCACTGAATATCTTCAGAAATCTTCATTCGGCTTAACGCATTGGCCTTCATTCGTTGCACAGACAAAATTGCTTTGTCAGCAGTATGTCTTGTTTTTTAGTTTTCTACATTACGGCACTTTGGGGAGAAGCAGTATGTATTAATCTTGCTTTCATGTCTTTCGAATCCATCTTTGAAATTATCTAACAAGAACGAGAGCCATACCTTAAATAAAGGGCTCTTGAGGTTTCCGATCGGCTCTATTCAAAAAATTGAATGCCAGAACTGTTTCAAGAAGCATCCACAAAGGCGTAGTCGATATGGATCTCCTCATCAGGAGATTCCAGAATGTCTCACCAACCATTATAAGAGGCACTGTTGAAACGTGATTTTTTGGGCTAAATAAAATAAGAAGGAGTTTTTTTTTCGAAATTTCTATGAATGTCCAAAGTCATGAAAGCATTAGATGACACAATCAGACTGGAAGTGCACAAAGTTGTCGGGTAGATCTTCAGACGCAGGTCCGCATAAGCGAGACACCAGAGAAATGGTGATGGAGAAACACCGAGTACTGAAAGATTTTTGAAAAAAAGGTTCTTCGTGAATGATCCTTTCTTGTGATTTCATCCTCTGAGAATTCTGCCCTGAGCGACCGAAAACTGCCCCAACACAGAAGAGTAAGAAGAGAGCAACGAAAGCACAAATAAAGCAAAGATGAAGAATAGAAAAAGCCCGAGGGACTATAGAGCCTCTTCATGCTTCAGGCAGGGGAAATGAGAAAAAAAGAACCAAATAGCATGGGAAGTCTGACATAGTGGGTTCAGGATTGACTTTCCAAACTTGCTCAGAACTACAGTCCATAAATCTGGTCATTCTTCGAGTGGTCCAGTCCAGACAGGCTCGGCAATTGATTTACTTGAAACACCATCCCAGCTGAAGTTCCTATTTTGATAAAAAATGAGTTAAAGAGAATCTGCTTTAGTAAAAGCACACACAATAACCAAAATAAGAACATGCTCTGAAGGCTCTAAAGCTGCTGGACTTTCAAACCCTACTTTCTTGTGAAAAGGAAGACTACTGGAAGGCATTTGTAAACTATAATTCCACCACGCCAGCCGATCATTGGCCCTATAAGATTCATGCAAGATTAGACTCCAGCAATTTTCGGCGGTTTTGGCCCTATCAAATGCCTGACTGAGTAAGCTTTAACCCAAACCTACTTCAGTCAACACCAAACCCAAACTCAATCCCTAGTCAAAAAACCCACCCCTCTTTTCCTGCCAATGCCAATTCTCATAGAGCCAGCTGGGTGGCTGGATGATGCCGTTCGCAGAGGCTTAAAGCTCACGAATTTTGGACCATGCCCAAACTCACAATTCCAAAGTCGAAGCTTTCTTAAAAAACAAAAAATAAAAAACGGAAAAAAAAGCCAATCTTTTCATTTGGCTCAAGGACGCCCCCAAAAAAGCTCCATTCACTGGTCTCTGAAGCACCGCCGCACGGCGGATGGCTGCAAACGGCAGCGCTGAAAGGCACCGATCAACGAAGAAACGCCGCAAACGGCGGGTCAAGGCAAAAAGGGCGAAGAAGGAAAACACACAACTTTTTGAAAAAAAAATCAAGAATTTCGGAAAATCCGAGCTTCGGCCGGAGTCCGCAGACCTCAAGCCGTACATTTAACAAAGCACTCAAAATAGCCGGCTGGGTACGCCCCGCGTTCCGAATTGGGCCGTTGACTCATCGCTCGTCGTCAGGAACGACTCTTTTGACTTGCAACGTGAAAAATGAAAAAAAAAAAACCAAAAATAAAGTGAACTTTCAGAACAAAAAGCTGGTTCTCGTAATTGCGTGGTCCTTTTTCTTGGATGGCTGCGCGATAGGCACTATCTACATAGTACTAGAACGCACCCACCAACCCGGTCCAGCAGCCAATTCAAAAAAGAAAACGAAAATCCCGTCAATCTCCCAAAATCGCAATTGAAACCACCAATCAGCCAAAATGTCCCCGTTTTGCCACCCATACCCGCCGCTCTCTCTCCCACTATAAGTACATCTATTGCGCGCTGCCCTCTTTTTCACCTCCACCATCGCCATGTCTTGTCTACTATGGGACTACGATGACGTGCCGCGGTGCTCCCGCGCCGAAATCACAGCTTTTTTCCCGCTTGCGGTGGCCGCCGTGTCCGTGGCCTGGTTGCTTGTGAAATCCGTTTCCGAATACGCCAAACCAGTCCAGTTGGATGAAAACCGCCCACTTTTGGCGACTCCCGATGCCTACGGTGCCGTGGAGGCCTCGGACGGCCAGAACCGTCCTGAGATCTCGCTCCGTGAGCGCCACTTTGATATGATGCGTTTGTCCAACACCAACGACGACGGAACTCCTCATGGCCAGACTGTGGAACAGCCCAAGTCTTTGGGCGACAGAGCCCGTCTTTCCATGGAGTTTGTGTTGGTTTCCGTGGAGTTGGTGATGGCGATTTCGACTTTCTTTGTGAGAGCGTTCTCCAAGGAGTGGAAAGACCCAATTGTCCAGATTGCCCTTGTGGCTCATTGGGGTTACGCTTTTGCCTTGGTGAGCGCTAGAATCGCCAACACAAGGAAACAAAAACTCCCATTGCCCTCGTTGTGGGCCCACCTGACGGCATTGTACCTCTTTCACATCTTCCCTGCCACGGTTTTCTTCCGGTCTGCTTTAATCGGCCATATCAAGCTCAGACCTGTGGCATACTACTACGAGGCCGACTTCGCCGTAACCGTTGTTCTCGTTTTTCTTGCTGTAACGTGCAGCGTAGGAGACCAACCTGCCAGCATTTACGTGACGTCCGACGGCGCCAAACCTTCGCCTGAGAATTTGGCCTCCCTTTGGTCTTTTTCAACCTACTCCTGGATTGATTCCATGATCTGGCGTGCCCGTAAATCGCCCTTGACGATGGCAGATATTTGGGGCTTGAGAGAGGACAACTACGCTTTGCATGTGCTCAAGGTGTTTGACTCCACCAAGCTGACTGCTCGTTTCACCATCAAGCTTTTCTCCCACTTCAAGTGGATGTTTGCCCTCCAGGGCTTCTGGGCGATTTGCGAGTCCATTTTGGTTTTCCTCCCCACCATCTTGTTGAAGAAGGTCTTGGAATACGTCGAGGACCCCTCCGTCACCACAAAGAGCATGGCCTGGTGCCTTGTATTGCTCATGCCACTTTCCAAGTTGATCGACTCGCTCAGTTCTGGTTTCTCTTTGTTCATTGGCAGACGTGTGTGCGTGAGAATGAGAGCTATTATTATTGGTGAAGTTTACGCCAAGGCATTGAGAAGAAAGATCTCAATCAAAGACGTCAGCGACGATGAGCCCGAGGAACAGAAGTCGGTTGATTCCGACAAGAAGAAGGAGGAGGCCGGCACCTCCGAGTTGGGTGCTATCATCAACTTGATGGCCATTGATGCTTTTAAGGTTTCGGAGGTTTGTGGATACTTGCACTTTTTCGCTGGCGGTACACTTATGCTTGTTGTGTGCACGGTGCTTTTGTATAATTTGTTGGGCTGGAGTGCCTTGGCCGGTTCTGCTGCTATCATTGTCTTTTTGCCCATCAACTACAAGCTTTCTTTGTGGACTGGTGACGCCCAGAAAGCCATGTTGGCTACAACCGATAAGAGAATCCAGAAGATGAACGAGACCTTCTCCAGCATCAGAATCATCAAGTTCTTCGCTTGGGAAAACAACTTTTTCGCCAACATCATGAACATCAGACACGATGAGCTCTATTACCTCAAGTTGAGATCCGTTTTGTGGGGTCTTCAGAGTTTCAACTGGTTTGCCATTCCAACAATCATCACAGTGATTTCTTTCTACTGTTACACTATGATTGAGGGCAAACCCTTGACTGCTCCTATTGCGTTCACTGCCTTGTCTTTCTTCACGCTTTTGAGAGCTCCTCTTGATCAGTTGGCCGACATGACTGCCATTGTTATTCAGTCCAAGGTGTCGCTCGACAGAGTCAGTGACTTTTTGGAGGAGGATGAGACGTCCAAGTACGAGCAGTTGGGTCAGAAACGCACTGAGAACTCTCCAGTTATTGGTTTTGAGAACGCATCGTTTTCGTGGAACTCCTCTTCCGATGCCGACTTCAAGTTGAGAAACTTAAACATTGCTTTCAAGCCAGGCAAGTTGAACGTTGTCATCGGTCCCACTGGTGCGGGCAAGACCTCTTTGCTTATGGCCCTTTTGGGTGAGATGGAGCTTTTGAACGGTAAGGTGTTTTTGCCTGGTATCATTCCCAGAGATGAGTTGGTTGTTGATCCTAGCACTGGCTTCACCGAGTCGGTGGCCTACTGTTCCCAATCTGCGTGGTTGCTCAACGACACCATCAGAAACAACATCATCTTTTCCCAGCCTTATATTCCTGAACGTTACGACAGAGTCGTCGAAGCCTGTGGCTTGTCTCGTGATTTGCAGATTCTTCCTGCTGGAGACAAAACGGAGATTGGTGAGAAGGGTATTGCCTTGTCTGGTGGCCAGAAACAGCGTATCTCCTTGGCAAGAGCGTTGTACTCCAACTCTAGACACATCTTGTTGGATGACTGTTTGTCCGCTGTTGATTCCCACACGGCTCTCTGGATCTATGAGAACTGTATCTCTGGTCCTTTGATGTTGAACAGAACATGCATTTTGATTTCTCACAATGTTGCCTTGACCGTGCAAAAGGCCGAGTGGATTGTCGTTATGGAAGACGGTAAGGTGAAGGCTCAAGGCACTACTGACGCATTATTGGACGAGGGCCACCTTGGCGACGACGAATTGGTGAAATCGTCTGTGATGAATTCTCGCAATCAGTCGAGCACCAACTTGCAATCTTTGGATTCGAAGAACTCCGAATTGAAGTCCAAAGCTGCTGTTATCGAAAAGAAGTTGCAAGATCTTGCTGGCGAAGAGGAACCACAAGAAGCCGTTCGTACTGACGGTAAGTTGATCGAAGAGGAAGAAAAAGCCGAGGGTGTTGTTGGTTTGGACGTCTATGCTGGATACATCAAGGAATTCGGCGGCTGGCCCACTTGGTCCATTATTATCTTCACATATGGCTTCACCCAGCTTGTGTACATTGGCCAGTCTTGGTGGTTGAAGAAATGGGCTCTGGACACTCCCGAGACCATTGCAAAGGTCATGAACGTTGTGGGTATTACCAGTGATTCGATGCCTGCGGTCGTGAATACTTTTGTTGCCAACACCAATTTGGCTATTGCCTCGGTTTCTTCTGCTTACAAGCAAGCTTCCGATGTCGTTACTGCTTTCAGAGCATCCCACCCTGTTCAGTACTATATCATCTGGTACGCCGTGATTGGTTTGGCCTACTCTGTGTTGGCCACAATCCGTGTGTTTGTGTCATTTTTCGCTGGTATTAGAGCATCCAACAGAATTTTCAAGCGTGTGTTGACGAGAATCTTGAGTGCCAAATTGGGCTTCTTCGATAAGACGCCTCTTGGTCGTATCATGAACAGATTTTCCAAGGATATTGAGGCCGTCGACCAGGAATTGACTCCTTTCGGTGAGGCCACATTTGCATGTCTTGTTTCGTGTGTTTCCATTTTCATTCTCATTACCGTCATCACCCCAGGCTTTTTGTTCTTTGCAGTCATTATCTCCTATTTGTACTATTTGGTTGGCTCCTTTTACATCACGCTTTCCAGAGAGTTGAAGAGGTACGACTCCATCACCAAATCTCCTATCCACCAGCACTTTTCGGAATCCTTGACCGGTGTTGCCACGATTAGAGCTTACGGTGTGGAGTCTCGCTTTATGAGGCAGAACTTGGCGGCCATCGACGAAAATAACAGACCGTTCTTTTACATGTGGGTTGCAAACAGATGGTTGGCTTTGCGTATTGATGCTGTTGGTTCGCTTGTGATGTTGTTTGCCGGTATTTTTGTTATCTTGTCCATTGGCAGAATCGACGCTGGTTTGGCTGGTTTGTCCTTGTCTTACGCCATTTCGTTCTCGGAAAATGCCTTGTGGATTGTTCGTCTTTACGCCAACGTCGAGATGAATATGAACTCAGTCGAGCGTTTGCAAGAATTCATGAAGGTGGACCAGGAGCCTCCAAGTGAGATTCCCGAGACAGTCCCTAAGGGTGATTGGCCCAGCAGGGGTGAAATTGAGGTCAAGGATGTTTCCTTGAGATACGCTCCACACTTGCCCAGAGTTATCAAGAATGTGACATTCCATGTCGAGCCTTCCCACAAGATTGGTGTTGTTGGCCGTACTGGTGCTGGAAAATCGACCATCATCACAGCATTCTTTAGATTCTTGGACCCCGAAACGGGTTATATCAAGATTGACGGCGTGGATATCTGCAGCATTGGCTTGCGTAATTTGAGACAGGCCATCACCATCATTCCCCAGGATCCAACCCTTTTCACTGGTACCATTCGCTCCAACTTGGATCCCTTTGATCAGTACACTGACGAGCAGATCTTCGAGGCCTTGAAAAGAGTCAATTTGATTGGCCGTGACGAGAGAGCCAGAGACGCCGACAGCTCTCAAGAAAACAAGAACAAGTTCTTAGACTTGAGCAATGCTGTTTCCGAAGGTGGAAGCAACTTGTCGCAGGGCCAGAGACAGTTGATGTGTCTTGCTAGATCATTATTGAAGAGTCCTAAGGTGATTTTGTTGGACGAGGCCACGGCTTCGATCGACTACCAGTCGGATGCCATGATTCAGCAAACTATCAGAGAGGAGTTTGCTGGCTCTACCATTCTCACCATTGCCCATAGATTGAGATCGATCATCGATTATGACAAGATCTTGGTGATGGATGCCGGTAAGGTGGTGGAGTACGAGGACCCATACGCCTTGATTGCCAACAAAGAAACCTTGTTCTATAGCATGTGTGAGAACAGTGGAGAGCTTGATGTGCTCACCAAACTTGCCAAGGAGTCTTATGTCAGCCGGAAGAACAAGAAGTAATTCGGCAAGCCCGTGGCTTAACAATGTGACATCTTTACACGGCCCATCCGCCTCAGCATGTGGTTATTTATTCATCGTACGTCTTATAAAACGCAGATTAAGGCAATTCGTTCCGTAGGCTTCTTGATCGTATGAAGTGGTGAATTGACATTTGAACCCACAATTTTGAACGCACCCATTTGATATCTTATTGTGTCAGATTTTGCAGCAGATTGCCTACACATAGGCACGTCCGCTTATCAAGATAGCGTGCTTGAGGCCGCACTTGGTTCCACAGTTGAGCATTCATGGATCAGCACAAATACGTGCCTTTGCAAGAACAGGACGATATTGAAGAGAATGTTCATCATGATCCTTTAGACGTCACGCCATTCGAGGCCAATTTTTTGCCCCAATTAGAGGAAGTGCCTCAAGGACGCCATTTGGGGCTCTTTTCAACAATAGTGCTTTTTGTAAGCCGGATCTTGGGCTCGGGCTTTTTGGCCATTTCCAGTGGCATGTACAACGACTGTGGAAGATCTCCGTTTTTCTTCTTTCTTTCGTGGCTTGTGGCTTGTGGGGCTGCGTTTGCTGGCCTTTATGTGTACCTTGAGCTTGGACTGTGCATTCCTCGAAGCGGCGGTACCAAGGCCTTTTTCGAAGAAATATATCGGAGGCCGTACATGCTAGCCAGCGTTGTGATCTCCATATATTCAGTCATGTATGGCTTCACGATCCTGAACATCTTGGTGTTTGGGGAATATTTCTTGCACGCACTAGGGATCAAAACCTCAGACTGGAACATTCGCTGGGTGGGTCTTGCGTTGCTTTACATGACCTGTGCGTTCCATGGAATTAGCGTTCACCATGGGGTTTGGGTCCAGAACTTCATAGGTGCTCTCAAGTTGATTTTGGCTGCATTAATTGTCTTGACAGGCCTCTGGGTGACTTTATTGCCTCTGGCGATTACGAAGATCGAGTCCCAATTGCATGCCAATGAATTTTTCCCGACCAAAAGCGAGATGACACTTGGCTCTTTCGCCAGTGCCATCATCAAGGGCACCTTTGCATGTGCTGGGTGGAACACAATCCACACGGTGACCAATGAAATTCAAAACCCCACACGCACACTCAAGATTGCTGGCCCTGTGTCTTTGATGATTATCACCGTTACATATATTTTCATCAATGTTGCCTACTTGGTAGTACTCCCCGATAAAGAGATTCTGGAGAGTGGGCAGCTCATTGGATCCATCCTTTTCGAGAGAATCTTCGGATACCGCATAGGAAGACAGTTTTTAACCATCGCTGCCGCTGTTTGCACTGCTGGCAACGTCTTTGTCGTCTTGTACACCATCTCTCGTGTGAGCCAAGAGGTGTTCAGGGAAGGCTTCTTGCCATTCTCATCATTCATGTCGTCAAATTGGCCTGGAAACGCTCCCCTTCCAACACTAGTACTCAGCTGTACCCTTTCTACCATAGTGATATTGGGAGCTCCCCATGGCGACGTGTACAATTACATCGTTTCGCTTGAAAGCTACCCGCAGCAATTGTTCGTGGCACTCTGTGCCATTGGAATCTTCATCATGAGGAGGCGTTACCCTGAGTTCACAGCACCTATTCGCTCTCCTATTTTTGGTACCGTCTTGGTCATTCTGATCTCCACTTATCTCATTATCATGCCATTAACAGATAAAAACCCGAACCCAAAGGGCATGGAAAACTGGCCTCCATATCCATACGTGGGTTTGTTGAGTTTGCTTTTCGGTGCTTTCTATTGGCTTTGCATGTTCAAAATTGGACCCAAATATTTCCACTATCAGATCATCGCAGAGAGGCTCAAGTTGAAGGATGGATTGGCCATCACACAATGGAACAAAATTCCCTTAGAGAATTTGAATTAATAGACAGTATAGATTATTGCAACTTATCCCCCACCAACTTGTCAACACGCTTGACAAAAGCCCTGAATGATCTGCTTTTTAACCTCTGAGCGATCTTGAGCCTGAGTGACATGTCATCCAATTCCTCAATACCATCGTCGTTATTCATGACTTCTTCTAGAGCCTTCTTTAGGAGACCATCCATTTTGCTTCCACTTCGAGTCCTTCTTTTGTCTGGCCCATCAGCGGGAACCTCGAAAGGTGTATCTTCAAGAGCGTTGCGCAAATCGTGCTCTGTGATCAGCGGCTTCTCAGCACCGTGGATGGTAGCATCAGGAGATGCGTCTTCTCTCTTTGACCTATCGGTTGAAAAGCAGCTGTTGTCAAATCGCTGGGTCAGCTGGGAGAGGCAAGTGTAATCGGGACGAGCCGTCGAAGCTTGGCTTAAGACAGTCGGAAAAGACATGTTTCTGGGTGCATTAAAGGTACGGTCGTGATCAAGAACATGTGTATACTGGGTCCCGTCTTGAGGCATTCTAAAAGGACTATTCCATGTAGGGTCTGACGGCTGTGAGGCGGAATACTTGTCTGCCTGTGGGATAACTCCCGTTGCCTCGGCTTGAAGACATTGCGCTGCAGTCAAAAGATGGTTGATTACCTGGGTGAAGTTACTCAGTGGGAGGCCTGAGTTGGGGTTATGAGGGGGAGAGTTAACCTGCCAGCTAGGGGCAGCAAAGGTGTCGGTTTGACTTGCGTTTTGCGATAAGGACGAAGGCTTTATTTGACATCCAAATGGAACCGTCTCGGAAGCCGCCTGCTGAGAAGTTGCCTGTTGAGAAGCTCCCTGTTGAGTAGCCTGTGCTTGAGAAGCCTGGAATGACTGTGTAGCCTGAACAGCCTGAGAGCCTGGAGCATTCATATCATTGGGCGGTGCTTGAGTCACTTTTGTCTGGGGTTGAACAGCCACGGGAGGCTCTCCATTCTCAACTTTGAATGCATCATTTCTTCGTTGGCTTTGCAGACCAGTCATATCCTGTGACATCAGAAGCTGGTCCTCCAAAGACTGCAGCACCACCACGCTCAATCCAAGCCATAGCTTGATTTTCAGAGCAAAAAGATTGAAATGGCCAGCGGAATCAAACGTGATTTGCACGCGTTTCTTCAAGGTATCACCATCGGAGATCTTAAGCCCCACAATAGGTTCCTTGGTAAGAAATTTTACGTTAGTCTCGGTGATATGAGACGTATCCTGCGATTAGAGAGAACGTGAATCATGAAAAGTATAGCATACGATTGGCTTTCCTTGGGAGACTATCACCAAAGTCACACCAGAGGAATTATAGGAACATCTAAGTTTGAGGCCCAGCCGATAGTGAGTCCAGTCTTTGTTAGGAACGGTTAGCTGGGAAGCACGAGTGATAAGGAAATCAATACTCTCAGGCATGTAAGAAAAATGAAAAGTATAGAATCCATGGAATTTGGCGGGAAACGGTCTCTTCTTATGCTAAAGGTGCATCCTGCATATAAAATTTGCAGCCAATGCACGATCGCTTCTAATACTACACAGTTCGGTCTATGTTAATTAAGTGTTTAAATATACCCAATGAATCGCCCTTATGTACATGTTGCCGCTAAGCCTCGAACAGGTGGTCAGAAGCAAAAACAGCGTCTAATCGTTTGAGTGTCATCTGATATAGCAAAAGCATAATGGAACTTTGTATACCCGTCCAGATGAAACGGGGTCCGACTCCAGAAAACATGCCGTAAATGCCTTCGTTTTTATGAATCGAATGCAACGCCTGGAAAGTCGAGAATTTGTGAAGAAGCTTGCTCACGGCGCCCTTGGATGCCGTTTCGTACGGAGCATGTGCTCCTGCTGTAGAGGTTGTAGCTGTTTGAATACGAGTCTTGATCACATCCAATGGAGTGGTGAGAACGCCAGCTAAACCACCAGCAGCGGCACCTGTTCCAAGCTCAAGAGTAAACGGCAAATCTTGGCTGGAGTTGTTGTATAAAATGGCCCACTTGCGGAATCGCTCGTAGAATGCAAATTGTAAAGCGCTGAAAGGCAAGTCTCGCAAGAGCGTTTCTTTATATCCGAACGCCAACGCAGAGGGGCCCTCTGTTTTGCATATCAGCCGGACGGCGTCTCGGAGATTTCTATAATTGTAGCCGCAGCCTTTCGTGTATGGGTTGTTGTAGCGGCCCTGGAGCTGTAGTCTTGTTTTGAGCACCTCTGATGGAACGTAGAACACACTCAGAAATAAGTCGCCTAGGATGCCGGCGATAAAGTACGAAACAGTCTCGTTCATGTGCCAGCTGTTGATCATGAGCCGCTTAGAGTACTCGTAGGTGCCGAAAAAGGTCGCCGTAGACGGAAAAGATCCTAATATTGCAGGTGTATACCCGCCATAAAGACCCCGGAAAAACCCTTCCTGGCGGAAAATCGTGATATATGCGGGCACCATGTTCTTGTACCTCGGATTGAACAGCAACCCCTGCTGCCTGGTCTTAACTGTGTCCAAGGAGTGCATGGCTGAATCTCCTATGGCACCTCCAAAACCGCCTGCCAACATGCAACTTAATATTGGGGAGTACGACCCGGGTTCCAAATCTCCAGGAGGTTGAGAATCAGGAATTCTTGTCTTTTCATGATGCGTCTGGTGGTCCCGATGGGGTTGGAACGGCGTCGGTATGGCCGACGTAGTCAACGATTGTGACATTTATATGAGGAGGACGGTGGGGGAACAAGTAACAACAGTTGCTGAATAGTGGGTCCATACGTGAAGTGAGGGGTGAAAGACGGACGCCAAAAGGCGGAAATAGCGGGTGTAGCCTAAAGTCTTCAATGAGGACCAGTAAATATCAACGGTTAAGCGAAAGAAGATTTTCGAGCCGTGCACCCGTACACCAGAAGACAATTCCCGTGGTAACACGGGCTTCGGGGCCTGGAAATTGAGGGAAGTTGACGGTTTGGAAAGTGCTGGTGGCAGAGTTTCAAGAAATTCGAAAATTTCATCCATTTTGTCGTTGGCAGCAGGAATTGGTCGTCCCCCCATTGTAAGCGCTCTCATGGCCCTGTGATTGGCGCGCTTAGCAGGAGATAAAGAGACCAAAGGAAGGACAAGAGCCGTTCATGCAACAGACTCCCAGCCTCTGATTTCCACAAATCAACGGATCGTTTCTCCCCAAACCGCCTGAACGCCTGAACGTTGATTTTCGACACACGTCACGTGACCCCACATTTAGTCGGCTCATCAAGCCCATCGCTTACCCCAGACCATGCTTTTCCAGAAGTTTGGGGCTCTATCGAGAAGTTTCCGAAGATGCTACCGGGTGCTAGCTCTCGAGTCGTCATGTGACGATTCATGCGTGGCTTTGCTCGAGAGACACACTCCTGATTCGCAGCCAGTGGTGGTGGAGGAGATGAAGCGGACCTTGAGGTCTGTGGAAGCTGGAGGGGTGATTCCAACGGCAGCGTTTGAATTCCATCTGCAAAACATGCCAACGTTAGTCCGTGATTTTTGTTCAAAGCACGGCTTGGAGGGTCAAAACCGGCCCGATCTTCTCTGTGTGACTCGAGGGCCAGGAATGGTCGGCTCACTAAATCTGACTTTGCAATACGCCAAAGGGCTAGCGCTAGCGTGGGATATTCCAATGGTGGGGACCCATCACATGCTAGGCCACATACTAGCACTGTACTTGCCGACGGCTGAAGGGCCAAAACAGCCACCAGAGTATCCTTTTTTGAGTCTTCTTTGCAGTGGGGGTCACACCATGCTAGTGTTTCTGAAGTCCTTGACACAGCACGAAATCCTCATAGATACAATGGACATTGCGTGTGGAGACGCCATAGATAAGGCTGCCCGAGAGCTCGGAATGCGTGGAAACATGCTAGGGCCCGAGCTCGAGAAATACGTCAATCTGATACCAAGCAGCGAAAGGGCCCAATTTGGGGCCATCAAAACTCACGACAGAAACAACGAATTTTCCTTCAAGCTCTCTCAGCCATTGCGCAAGCCCAAGCACAAGAAAATTCCGGAAAAACTCTCCTTCTCCTTTGCATACCTTCTCAGCTCGATCCAAGAGCACAAAAAACGGCACGAGCTCGACGAAAGAACAAGGCAGTTTCTCGCATACAAGGCACAGGAGGCCGTGTTTGAGCACATCATCGACCGAGTCAACTTAGCCTTCGCCAAATATCCTCGGGAGTTCGCTGACGTCAAGCACTTTGTCTGTTCTGGTGGAGTTGCAGCCAACGAGACTTTACGCCAGAAGCTCCTCCAAAAAATCAAATCACAGCACCCCCTCGAATTTCATTATCCCGATCTCTCGGTTTGCACGGACAACGCTTCAATGATAGGCGTGGCGGGAATGGAGCTTTTCGAAAAGCTCAGAGTCAAGTCGAACATGGACGTTTTGCCCATACGCAAATGGCCGCTCAGCGAGCTAGTGAGTCTGGGAGAATGGCAGAACGTGAGTGACGAGGAGTACGAGAAAGTCACGGGCTGGCTGGCGGCTCTGTGTCCTCGGGAACGTCTCGATGTGTGATGAAAGGCTCGGTGATATTGTGTTCTTCAACCAAGCGGCGCCATGAGGGAAAGTCAAACGTTGCAATGTGGTGGGAAATGACCTCGATGTCGTCGGCTGTCTCCTCCTCGTCTAGAAGCTCCACGTACGGCCCGTTTTCGTCGCTGTCCAAGCGTATTTTGCCGTCTCTCACCAAAAAACTAATATAGAAGAGGTTCTCCACCAGCTGGGCAAACGAGTGGGGGTTCAAAAAGTAAACATAGAAATTGAGCTTCTCGTCTCCGCTCTTCTCCACCAACTGCCGGTAGATGCTCCGCACCATGTGGGAGGTGCTCTGTTTCGGATCTGTGTGGATATCTTCCACAGACACTTTCTGCGCTGTAGTTTTGCCCTGAGTGCCTAGCGAATCGTCCACGTTTCGTGTCCGAGGCCCTAGACGCCGCCTCTGTGTGGCTAGCGGTCCGTAGAGAAACTGGGAGGGAAGAACCCTGGCACTCAGTGCATACATGATTCCGAGCTTGGACCAATCAAACGAGTTGAAGAGCTCGTTGGCGGCTTTCTGGTCTGTTAGGGGAGCCTGGTCGGCGCCATTTTCGGGGGTCTCTTCCCAGTCCGGGTTCATAAACCGCTTGGCGGCACCGAGAAACTCGTCCATAGTCAAACTCTCCTTGTAATCGCCAAAACGGATATGCTGAGCGTTCAAAGACGCAAACGCCGCCGTTTTCTTCAAAGCCTCCGAGTCCTTCATGAACATCGGCAAGTCCTTGATATCGTTCTGGGTGATTTTGGCGAAAATCAGCTCCAACTCCCGGATCTTCTCCATCACCATCGGTCCAGCTTCTCCCTTATGTGCTAGGGCCTCTGCACGAGCCACCTCTTTTTGGTATTGTTCGTAGGCCTCTGAAATGACGCCCAAGCCTCGGCTTCTGAGACTCGACGAAATATCGTCGATATTCTGCGCCACATCTTCTAACGCTTCTTCAGCCATAGTGTTGATGTAGTAGCAGCGCGCATCTGGGGAATCAGAAGAACTCAGATTGGAGGCGTTTTAGAACGATTTGAAAAAAAGGCTCTCAAATTTTTTCTCAAACCTGAAGTTCCAAATGCCCATTCGCCGTCTCGACCAGCTGGTGGTCAACAGAATCGCCGCTGGCGAAATCATCATCCAACCAGCCAACGCGCTCAAAGAGCTTCTCGAGAACTCCGTTGATGCTGGCGCCACAAGCGTGGATATTCTCGTGAAAGACGGAGGATTGAAGTTTTTGCAAATCACAGACAACGGCTCGGGCATAGATGTGGACGACATGCCGCTTCTTTGCGAGCGTTTCGCTACCTCCAAGCTCAGTCTGTTTGAAGACCTCAACAGTTTGTCCACCTACGGCTTCCGGGGCGAGGCATTGGCGTCGATTTCTCATATTGCACGTTTGAGCGTTGTCTCCAAAACAAACGCGTCGCTGTTGGCGTACAAGGCGTTCTACAGTGGTGGAAAGTTGGCTAACAGTAAGTTTAAGGTGGAAGACGAGACAAAAACCGCTCCGAAGCCTGTGGCGGGCAAAAATGGAACCCAGATTACAGTAGAGGACTTGTTCTACAATGTCCCGGCTCGTTTACGGCTGATGAGGCTGAAACTGGACGAGCTAGCGCTGATATTGGATGTGGTGGGAAAATACGCCATACATGCTTCTGGCGTGGGGTTTACTTGCAAGAAGTTTGGGGAGCTGACGCCGACGCTAGCTACCAGGCCACAGGCCGAGCTAAAGGAGCGTTTGAGGACCGTATATGGTGTGGGTGTTGCCAGTGATATTATAGAGTTCAGCAAAGAGGGACCTGCGGAATACGGGCTTTTGAAGGTCAGCGGGGCCATCACGGGGCTTAACTACAATAACAAGAGGCGGGCGGTGCCTGTGTTTTTTATTAACAACCGTCTGGTTTCGTGTGAACCGCTCAAACGGGCTTTGGTGTCGTTGTACCAGGTATTTCTCCCCAAAGGTATGTTCCCGTTTTTCTACCTCAGTTTGGAGATCAAGCCGCAGAACGTGGACGTGAACATCCACCCTACAAAACGGGAAGTACGTTTTCTCCACGAGGAGGAGATCATCGAGTGGATCACCGGTTTGGTCCATGATACGCTTTCCTCACACGATACGTCCCGGACTTTCCGCCAGAGCACGTTCAAGCGAGCCAGCGACGTAGATGACGTTGCCACACAAGTGAAGAAGTACCGCCAGGAAAACAAGCTCGTTCGTGTGGATGCAACACAGCCCAAGCTCGAAGCGTTCATGGCAAAGGACAAGGAACCAAGAGAAGGAGAGAACACAGGAGAAAGGCATGAAAGAGAACAACGTCTGGAGGTTCACCTAGACAGTATTCGAGAACTACGGCAAGAAGTGCTGGAGCAGGTGCACCGTCCATTGACCAACGTCTTCAACAACCTAGTGTACGTGGGAGTCGTGGACGGAAACAGGCGGCTCTGCTGCTTCCAGTATGACGTCAAACTCTTTCTATGCGACTATGCTGCTGTTCTCGCCGAATTCTACTACCAGGTGGGTCTTCTAGAATTTGCCAATTTCGGCCGCTACGTGCTTGACCCACCCGTGTCTCTCCACGACGTGCTAGCTCCCCTCTACGAAAACAGGAGTGACCTCGTTGCCCGTGAAGACGTCGTCTCCGCTATTTCGGGCATGTCAGACATGTTCATGGAGTATTTCGCCATGCACATGGACCAGGGCATTCTCCATTCTGTGCCTTTGCTCTTAACCGGCGCTGAGCCTGACTTGTCGAAATTGGCCCAATTTGTCTACAGGTTGGGCACCAAGGTGGATTACCTGGACGAAAAAAAATGTCTTGCAGAGGTTCTCCGCCAAATAGCCCTTCTCTACGTCCCAGCTCCTACAGACACATGTGACGGATTAGGGGAACTTGAAAATGTTGTATTTCCAGCTGTTCGCCAAAAACTCGTGGCTCCGCAGAAATTGATGGACCACGTCGTCCAAATAGCCGATCTTCCGGGCCTTTACAAGGTTTTTGAGCGATGCTAACCCCATCATTATCGCATGTGCTTGTATGGCTGCGAAAAAATTGCCCGAATGGGGAACGCCCCAGTGTGAATTTTGACGCTCGACCGTGGTTGTGTAAAGAACTTGGCCGATCAAATCAACACTATAAGCTACCAGCTGTTTTCTGCCCCAGCCGAAAACCAGAAAAAAATTGCCCACCATGTTGATCGAGGCTTCCCCGAACGACAATTTGATGAAAACGCTCACCTTGGGCAGTTTCCCGCTGAAGGTGCTTGACTTTCAGGAACTGCCTGACTTGTTTCAGCAGACGGTGTTTGTGGATTACCAGCTTCAGTTGCTCATTCAGCACGACTTGGGCGATGCCATTGCCTCTAAAAACAACACAGAGGCCGCCAAGCTGGCTCTGAGCAAGTTGGACCAGTTGAAGAATTACATATCCTCGGTTGGCGCCAACTACTCCACAAAAAACTTGGCTTACCACGAAGCCCTCTACCACACGGTGGTTTTGGCCGATTTATACTACTTGAGCGGCGAACACGAGAAAATGCTGGCCACGCTTTCAGCGTTCACCGTGTCCAAAACTTCCCGAATGGATAGTGTGGTCCAGCAGGACTTTGTCGACTACTTGACCGCCAGGTTCTACGCTTTATACGGCTCGGGCAAGAGAGACGGCTCTTACAAGCACTGGCTTGAATACTTGACCAGTTTGACTAAATACGGCACCAAAAGCCAGATTGCTGCTAACCGCTGGCAAGACACGATCTTGCTCAGAGTGGTGGGTCTCTTGAGCTCCAACGGCACCAGACCACTCTCTTTCAAGGACATTCTTGCCCAATCGTTCAACGAAAACGCATGCAGCATAACCGCCATCTCGAGTTTCTGCTTGAGGCCAGAGAACGAGAAGCACGTTATCAAGGACTTCCGGAATGACTTTGTGGTGTTTTTGACCGAACTTGTGAACTCGAAAATAAAGCAAAAGAAGGACTTTCCCGATGCACTGGTTCACTCCAGCGTGGAGGACGACTTCATTGACTCGATCTACGAGGCCCTTTACGACATCTCCACCCAGCGTCCGCTTGTGGCGCAGGTGCTCAAGCCAAAGCTCTCCAAGAAGTTTTTGGTGAATATGACTGAAAAAACCTACCAGAGCTTCACTGTACTCTCCAACTTGATCAGAACATTGCTTGATTTGGAGGAGTACGACGAGGCCATTGCTGCGCTCAAGACATACATTGACTACGTGGAGAAGGACCAGGAACAGCACCACGGCAAGGTCAGGAACATTCTAGACATCATCGACATTTATACCATGTGCATCCAGCACTTCAACCCCAAACACTCCATGATCACCGGGTCCCTGGACGCCGAAGCGCCTAAGAAGTTCCGCTACAACAGCTTGTATTCGGTGGTTGAGCAGCTCAAGACTTTTGCCCCTCAGCTTTTGCACTATTTGGATGAGCTCGCCAACGTCGCCGAATTGCATTACGACAAAGATGCTGGCTTGCAGAGCAACAGATTGTCCTTCTTGTACCACAGGTACAACACCAATTTGGTGATGAACGACCAGTCCAAGTTTTTGCGTATTGTGTCCAAGGCCTGGTTTGTCTTGGGTGATTTCTACTCTTACTTGGCCTCCCACCTGTCGCCCACTCACGAAATAATGAAGGAAAATACGGAAACTGTGCTCAAGTACTGGAAGAATAGTTTAATCGTGAACTCGACAGGCAACTCCACGTTGCTTTTCAGATACGCCTTGGAATTATCATACAACAATCTTGTTGAACCTGCGTTGAAGTTGTGCAAGTTCTCCTTGAAGAAGTACCCCGAGCAGTTCCAAATGTGGAACTTGTTAGTGTTGTTGCATTCCGCCGCCGAGACAGAGAAGAATAGCACGAATAATCAGGTTGTGGATAATGCTGCCATTTTGGAGGATCTCAAAAAGCCACAGGGTGACTTGACCAAGTCCCCCGAGTCTGAGAGGTTTGTCGAGGATGCTTTGAATATCGCTGGTCTCTACATGCAAAAATCACGTCAAAAGGGCACTCCTGTCTCGTTCCAGAAAAAGTATGCCATCTTGCAGTTGAAGATGACCCAACTTGCGTTGTGGGAAGCAAAGCACGGCATCGAGTACATTTTGGAATCGATCGCCGAGGTGTTCGTGTTGTACCGTGAGTTGTTCGAGCAAGGAAACACCAAAGAGCAGAGCCACAAAAATACCCTTCAGCCTCTTTCTCACTTGAGTGCGGTTCAGTCTAGAGCCGAGAGTAAGTGGTCCCACCGTCCCAGTGTCATTGATCCCAGTACTACTGAGCTTCAGGTGGACAAGGCGAGGGAGCACCGTGCCGCCAAAGACAAGCTCAAGAGCAAGCTTCCAAAGAACAACAGCAAACCCGAGCCACAGCCTGCCAGACCAGCTGGCCGTGTCTTGCAAGAAGTGTGGTTGTGGGCTGCGTCCATCTACCTCAGGTTAGGCTCTCTTGAGGAAGCCGAAGAGTGTATTGTGGAAGCCGAAACCGTGGCTCCTCCGAACGTCAAGACGTTCACTTTCTTGGGTCTTTTGACTTCCAAGACTCGCAAGTTCTTGTCGCTCCAGGAGTTTGAAAGATCGTTGGAGGAGTTCCATCACCCAGAGGAGAAGTTCCACAAGAAGGCCTACGGTGTGACGTTACTTGGTATGTGCAAGCTCTTCATCGAGGACGATGAGCCCGAAAGCTCTCTCTTCATTTCCAACAAGGACTTAGACGCCGGGTTGATTAGAGTCAAGAACTACTTGGAGGAGTTCAGCAACTGCTGGCCGCACGGAAACAGCAGTCCTGAGCTCTGGTACTATCTCAGTACGATCTACGAGAAGTTTGACGACAAGCTCTTGTTCAACGAGGCACTCTGGAAGTGCGTGGAGCTTGAGAACAAGCGTCCTGTCAGAGCTTACTCTGTATGTGAGGACTGGGTTTAGCCAATGTGCTGGACTGGTTTTTGACTATTATGTAATTAGTGCATGGGGATAGACGGGTTTTGCTTGTCAAGAGATGATTATTGATATTGATGAAAAATAAAAAAGAAAACAGGCCTATCTATGGGAATTAAATGTTTTAAAGTGCTCTCTAACTTAAGACATTTTGTTGATTGATGAATGTCATTTAATAATGAGACTAGAATGGATGAATCTTCATGTGCCACGAGTGCTGTCATTCAAGGTTCGTTCTTCGCTTAATTTCTGTTTTGAGAAGTTTGGTCGAGTTGATTAATGAACGGCCTTCTGTAATCACATTCAATTCTTTCAGTCAGTATGCCACGTTTACGCTTGTTCAGGGAATAAAGATATTCCAGACAAAACCAACCAAAGGCTATGAAGATCTCTCAACATCACATAAAAGTTCTAAGGATATCCAAAATTCCTAATAGACTTTCGGTTCGCTGGAAAGTCAAATGCATAGTAGTGGTATCAACTGTCTCAGTGAAAATTCACCGTTTCCAGCCAACTCTCATCTATTTCAGAAACAGCCGGCTTTCGTTAAAAACCACACAATGAAAAAATAACCATTGTCTTCAAAATCACTCAATCTGAAAGCGCCCCAGTTTTCATCCTTTCCCAACTCCAGTGTAGTACTTTTCGCAGCCATTCACGGATCACCACCACCACCAAGCCAAAACAGCTCCTCCAACCTGATCACCCAATTCCTTAAGTTCGAATCACAACTAATTCAAAAACTCAAAACCTCCAGAAATCCAAATCATTTTCCAAACCTGCCTGACCCGTTTCAGCATCACCATCCCATCGACCTACACAGTGCGACTATCGGATAAAAACCACAACTACCCAATTATCATCCCAACATGACCGAAATAGCCCCCAAGGCCACGACGTACTGTGACGTATGCTCGTTTCCACCAGAATACTGCGAGTTCGGCGGTCAGTTCAGAAAATGCAGAGAGTGGCTTAACGAAAACCACAAAGAGCTATTTGAAAAATTGTATAGCGACGCTGCTTTGGCCAATGCTACACTGACCTTGTCGATCGAAAAGGAGGAGAAGATCCACAAGGACTTGGAGAAGAAACAGGCGAAGGAGGAGGCCAAGGCGGAGCGGGAGTTGAGGAAGAAGCTTGCGTCCAAGGTGGTGATCAAACGAATCGAGCGTAATAGAAGAAAGCACGTCATTTCTATCGGCGGCTTGGAGGTCTTCAACATTGATATGAAGAAGTTGTCCAAGACGTTTGCTCAAAAGTTTGCCACGGGTGCTTCCGTGGTGAAGAATGCTGAAAAGAAGGATGAGATTGTCGTCCAGGGAGATGTCAGTGATGAAGCCAGAGCGTATATCGAGAAGTTGTTGGAGGAGAAGGGCTTGGACGAGGTCAAGGTGGAGCAGATTGACGATAAGAAAAAGAAGAAGCGGGACGAAGCCGCCGCTGCTGCCGCTGCAGCAGGAAAGAACTAGCCAGGAAGCCAGAAGTGCAAGTCACGATGAATTGTGTAATGCGACTAGTATGTAAATGATAGATTAGCGGGCTCGAAGACCGCTTGTTTTTTATGAATCGTCGGTGAGCAGTAGCGACATTTCACCCCTCTAGTCGTACTTCTCCTTAGTAGCCCACGATACGCCGTATTCATGGAAATCGGGCCGCTGGAGAAGGATTCGGTATAGGTGTGCCACACGCCGCTTTGTATTGAATTTATTCGTTTTCGACCGTTTGCCAATGTGGCTGTGTTCTTTGATTCTGTTGCCAAACCCGTAGCCGTTGGTGAGACCCAAAACAGCAAGGTTTCCACTCTCAAGGTCCTTTGTAAGCTGGCAACCAAGCTCCCAAAGCGTGACAGCCACGTCGTGATTGTGTCTGTGCTGGTAGTACTCGCCCAAGCTGTAGAGACTCATAGCTAGAGCGTTATCGGTGTCTTTGTTGAGGAATCGGTTGAGAAGTATCTGGTCCGGTTTAGCAAATTTCTCCACCGCCGGCTGAAGAACAGGTCGTAGCTTGCAGAGCGCCAACGCCAACCTGGCACCTTTGCGGAAGTAGTTGAAGATTAGCTCGTTGTCGTAGTTGTTGGAGACAACACCCTTGTTGTACGAAAGCAACCAGTTACCGAACATGGCGATGGCTAGCGGCACACAGAGTCCGTCTGAACGATTGGCGTCTCGAATGAGTTTCTCGTAGAGCTCTGGCCGCTGGGCGTTGGCCTTGGACTCGGCATAGAGGTCCAACACATAATTAAACTCGTGGATGGCCGGAAGAACGTCTTGCAAGAGCTCCTCGGGAACAAGCGTCTCTGGAACGTGAAATTTGTTCAAGTTGGAGAATTTCATATCCCCTAGCTCGAACGAGCTTTCCAGAATGAACCGTAGAAGCTCCCCCAGGGTAGGTAGTATCACCAGGAGGGTATCGCCAAATAGAAAAACCTCAGCCGCCTCAGCCCAGGCAACGTTGAGGCTTTCGTTGGGCTTGTAGTCGTAGAAATCGTCTCGAAGGCGACCGCAGGCGTGGCGAAAGAAAAGGGTGTTTTCGTCTTCTTCCGCCTCTTCCTCACGCTTCTCCTTGGAGAACAAGTCTCTTAGTTTCAGAAGCTTGCCCTTGCGCCGTGTGTCGTATTGGTTCAACTTGAGCTTCACGCTCTCAAGATCCGTGTCGTCGGAGATGCCAGAGACCAGGGAATACAAGGAGTTGAAGTCCGAGTTGTCTGAGTAAGTAGACGCTCGGTAGGTGGAGTTTCCCGATTCGGCGTGATCCTCCGGGGGCACCACGGCGATCTGCGGAACCAGCGCTTGCGCCAAAAGATCTTCACTGGACCCCTTGAGATAGGTGCTCAAAAGGGAATTCGAGTAATACAGCGAGTTCATGGTGGATTAGTTGAGGCGCGGTGAGGCGAGATGGATTCATGGGGACAGGAACGCGGTTGCAAAAAGCCGACAAGCCTAGAAGCAGAAGAATGACATAAGAGCCTGATTCGGGCTCTTGCGCGGGTCATATGGAGTTTTGGGTCGAGTTGGAATTTTTGGGGCCGTGGTCTGAAGAAAGTGCCGGAAGGGTGTATTAGTTTAACCGATGAAAACCGAGTGTGACGGGGTTTGGTACGGACTTAGTCGTAACCAAAAAAGACCTTGAGGTACAGAATATGGCACAAAACCTTCAGAAGTGGAGTCGTGGAACCGTATTATGCACCGTACTATGCTGCGCAACAGACCATGAGAGAATATGTCATGGAGCTCCACACTATAGGACCTTAATAGAATCGGAGCAATGCGATGGTGAATCAATCCGTGTCAAATACCTTGGGCGGTTGATCGTTTAGTTGCAAAGAATGCCGAAGTCTAGTAAATTCAAAATGTACCCGATGATGAGTATTGTCTCCCTCATCCCAGGTTCTCTTCTATCCTCCTTTCTCCCTTTTCTCTTTCTCCTTTATCGAGATGGCCCCTACGAGAGCAACTTCGAGATCGAGGGGACCTTGTCTCCCTGAAGAACAGGCGAAGTAGCAGACGACAGCTCCGCCAGCTGGACCTTGGATTGGGCATGTGACGTGGCTCCAGACACGTTTGTCGAGTGGACAGTGGAAGGAATAGCAGAAGCAGAGTGAATCTCCGGAAGCTTGACCGGCTCATTATTATTAGGCTCGTTTTTCACACCAGAAGCCAAAGACGTAAACCGGGCTGGGTCAGAGAGCGCAGGAACCAGCGGCTCAGGCATGCTTTGGAACATCAGAGTCAGAGTGAGGTCTGTGTAGCTCTTGGCGTGCTGGATATCGGTGAAGGAGTGATTTTTGGTCGGCGGCAGGTTGGACATCAGCATTGTGCCTGGATATGCCATAACCCGGTCGTCCTGGTAAACAACAGGCAATGGAGGAACGACCTTGACGGCTGAGTATGCCACAGGGTCAATAGGGGCGCCCGGAGGCACTGCTACCGGCTGGAACAGCACCAAAGGTCCGTAAGGTGACTGGATCACCGTGGCGGCGGTTCCAGGTGGCGGCTGGGCCAAAATCTGCGGCAGGCCTATCACAGGCTCTGATTTGGGCACAACGTGGTAGGGCAAGAAAGCTGGGTACTGGTTGGGTGGCATAGAAACGGGGGCCATGGGTTGAGGCGGAAGCTGGGGCATAGGTGTTGGGTGGACGTTAAGCGCCTCCTTTTTCTCGTCCTTCTTGTCTTTGGCGCCGTCCTGGCGGAGATTCTGATTATACTGGGCCATTCTAAGAGCGTTACGGGCCGGAGCGTCCAAGTTTAGGTAAGCACAGTGCAACTTACCCTTGACACAGTTGAAGCACTGGGGAAGGTTTTCGTCGCATTTGATCCGTCTTTTCTTGCAAGTGCCGCAGCCCAAGTGGGAATTGCGGTGTTTCCGGCGGGACGACTTGCGTTTCCGGTAATCATCGCCGTCGTCAGGTCTTTCGTTGTCGGTCTTCTCGTTTTCGTCGAGTTTTTCTTCGATTTTGACGGGAGTTTCACTCTCCGAAGTGTCTGCTCTTTCTGCGTGCAGCTCGTCGCCTGCCGCCTCTCTTCGAGGCGGCAACGGGTTCTTAAGCGCCTGGTTGAACACGTCCATCTGAGTAAAAGATGAAGTAGTCGCAGCGGAAAAACACACTATCTCTCCAGTCGTTAGTGGCAGACGCCATGCAGGCTGCAGGATATACGAGGCGATACTGGAAGTTCCGAGCCGGGGTAGGTTCCGGGGAGTTTTCTTTGGTATAAATTGATTTAGCAAATGCTTTTTAGAGGTACATGGTGATCTGGTGGGTTTTGGCAGTTTTGGCTGTTTTCGCCCCACTTTGGTTGCCCCTCATTTGTGTGGAGGGTGGGGGGCCACGGTGCCATTTCCGGAGTTTAGCGCAGAGAAACACACACTTTTCTCCTTGGTGAACCAGTTTGGGGCTGGACGGATGCAGCTACTATTTTTTGAAAACACTATCCATCTCTACAGTTTATATTGCGGGAGCTCTCGGGTTCTCCATTCCTTGCCTGCAGCTGTCTCGTAAAAGACGCACCAGCCATGCGCTTTGACAGGTATCCGTTTTGCTGGAGATAGGGGACATTTCGGGGATAGAGAAGGTGGGCGCTTTACGTGACTTCAATTTTTTTCGGTATTTGCTGATTGAAAGTATTGGTAAGGCAGTTTGGGTTCGGAGCGCTTGACTGCCACAAAAGGTATGGTTTACGATGCAGAGAAGCCTTTGCAGCCACCGGGGCTATGCAAGGATACAACCGGACGTTTTTTTTTTTTTGTTTTATTAAAAAAGTGACGAATTGGGGGAAAATCGAGTTCTTCAGGTGATGCAATGCAACGGTCGCCGGTTTGAAGCAATGGGTACCCAGCAACGTGGTCCCGAACCTTATCCACGGGTATTGAAGTGTCGAATCTGGGGCATAGATGTGGTATTTGTTTGGATGGGGGTTGTAGGTTTCTTTCGGATTCCGTCAGCAGGCCTGGGTGTCATAAGACTAGATTAGAGAATCACTATTCAAAATTACTTAGGTTTGACATTTCTAAGTAGGTGTCGAATGTGCAGCCGTTTTGAATAGATTGTGGAATTTTCTTTCACAAACTCAACTTTCCATCATCGCCCAAAAACTAAGGACAGGGTTATGGTTAACCTGAAGAGGAATTGGTGTGACAAGGGCCTATGTAGCTGTAAAGGCTGGAATATAGTAGATGGTGTTTAACAGAAAATAGACTTGAACACTGTAATTGACTCGTTTGATCTCTGGAAGCAATCTGCCAAGGCCCTGCAAAGTGATCAACAATGATGGATTACATTGAAGAGTGAGGCTTAGAGCCCAGCATTCTGCTCCACCACACAACATCTTTCATACAATATATATCACACCGCACCACTGATTAGTAATAAAGTAGTCGGTAGTTTGAGCAATTTAGAAAAGTCCACCTTGCCAAGGTTTGCTTCCAAGCACGTGGTTAGAAGACTCAGGCAATGAACCACTCTTTTCTACTTCAAACCTGATATTCCAGCACAGACTCCCAGAGTCGAGGCTGCATTGTCTTAGATGATTGCTACGCGCTAGGCGTGTCTGGGTCCCGTTGGATGAAAAATGAAAATGGCAAACAAAGCCCAAACAATGATGCTTGGACTTCACATGGACTGGAAGAAAACCATTCTCGGTTTTTGGCGTGGACCTCGGTTCGATATATACGGGCCATTGTCGTGAACCCGAGATGATTGCTCCGATTAAAAGAGTGAGGTGAGGCTGTCAGAGGACTGATCAATTGGGGTGACCTCTCCAACAATTCAAATGTAGACCTTAATGGTAGTAAAATTCAAGATAGTCCATCATCAGCAGTGAGCTATTGCGTCTCCTGCCGAAGAAAAATAGTGGTGATATTAAAAGCAAAAGGCTTTCTTCTTCTCCCACACTCTCTTACTCTTCAGCCCCTCCGGTTCCCAAATTCCCAAAATTCTTATCATTTATCAAGAATTAATTCGCTCCCCCTCGTCAGCCCTGCTTGCTATCCCCGGGATCAGGCTCCCTCGGCAAATACAGCTCATCAAAAGATCCCATCCGCCGTTCCCACCACTTCTTCCGATGCTCACTTTTACTCACCTCTTCCATGAGCATCTGGTCCTCAGATTCATCGTCATTCTCTGCTTTTCTGTCCATGGCCATGGAGAAACCTTCACCTTTTCGTAAAATCTCGTACTTCTGTCCGTGCACCAAATCCTTCATCACAAGCTCTCTGGTTCTTCCAAGGGACTCGATCGCAGCAACACGTTCTGCGGTGTTCTCGAGCAACTCGTCGAAATGGGGCTGGGACGCTATTTCATGAAATGCCCTCATCATCGGCACCGAATCTGCTCTGACTCTCAGATCGGAGTCCACAGTGAAAATGTTGAGGTTGTCGTACTGCTGAATATAATCGGGTCTGGTCATGATTTGGCGAGCTCGCCATAAGGGCAATTCCGGTAATTGGTGGCTTTCTTTATGGCTTGGCTCGCCTTTGGACTGAATCAATGTGTTCATTCGCTGGCGGTCCATTTCCACAAAAGCCCGCATGAGAAACATGGCACTGGTAGCGAACTTGCCAAACTCCATGACATCGTCATCCATCTCCTCGCCTAGAAGGCCACACTGGTTGAGAAACCAGGTTTTCTCTCGGTCGATGATTTCGTGGCACGCATTTATCACGTCCTTATGCCTGGCAACCTGACTGATATGCTGGGGTCTTCCACCTATCAAATCGTAGACTTTGTGGCATGCTGCCTCGTCAAGCTTGAGATCAGGAAACTTCGTAAAGGGCCAGTACTTTCCTCGAATAAATTGGAGAGCCTTGACTGTCTCGATTCGACTGAGATCTCTCACATTGATCAATTCAAGTCTGGTTCCCAACCGCTTGAGCTTTTCGTAAACCCAGTAGTCGTCCGAATTAAACACAATAGTGACTAGCTCACTTCCACTGAGCCCCTCGGCTTTCTGCTGGAGAAGCTCCAAAAGCTTCACCCCCTCTTCGTTCTCCTTGATCAAATGCAGATTGTTGATGATCATGATCAACGGTTTGTCGCTTTTGCCCAGCATGCGGCGTTCTATTGCTAGCGTCTCCAACTTGTTGAAGGCTCTTTCAATATCCAAAAGCGCTGTTGTGTCTCGGGGCCCTCTCATACTGAACAAAGAGCCGATGTAGTCTTCAGAATAAGCAAAGTTGAGTGCCCTTCCCAAACGAATACGGAAGATTTCCGGATCAGCATGGGCATCGAAAATCGCCACGTTGCGGCCTTCAATTTTCTTCATCGCCTCCATGATCAACGTCGTTTTGCCTGTGCCTTTCTCTCCCACCACTAGAAAGTACCGTCCTCGAATTCTTCCAGACACAATATCATCTAGCAACTTCTGCTGCGGCCTGTCCACCCAAAACGCACCAAGATCGCCGTCACTGTCACCTTCTTCATATTCTGAGCGCTTATTGGTCTTGTTGTGCACTGCAAGCTGGTACGCTGGGTCTCCGCTTTCAAAAGCTAGACCCATCTTCTCCAAAACCTGGCGGTTGTAGATCTGATGGTACATGTACCCGGAAAGGGCGAGAATGCCCACCGAGCTGAGTGTGATGCCAATTGTTTCGAAACACTTGAAAAGGAAACGGCCTAGTTTCTCGAGGCTTTCACGGAAACTCGACTTGGTTTCCTCCTCTTCGACCTTAGGGTCGATCTTCTCGTCCTCATCCTCCTCTTCCTTTTCGTCTTTATCCTTGTCCTTGTCCTTATCGTTGTTATTGTTGTTATTGTTATTATTATTGTTGTTATTGGGCGGTCCACCTCCTCCAGTTTGAACCTCAGTCCAACCCAATCCCCGCACTTCAGTGGTGATGTCCTTGGTGACCGT
The DNA here is from genome assembly GCA_030563505.1 of Candidozyma konsanensis. NCBI lineage: Eukaryota > Fungi > Ascomycota > Pichiomycetes > Serinales > Metschnikowiaceae > Candidozyma > Candidozyma konsanensis. Next base: position 95,858 of record JAJMJI010000016.1, on the reverse strand, counting down.
GGGATCCAGCTTCTGCTTTTCTTCTTCCCCGTTGTTTTTCTCTTTCTCTTCCTTGTACTTCTTCACGATCTTCTTCTTTTGCTGGATCAAACGCTTCTTCTCTTTAGAAAGGGTCTTGTTTTCCTCGTCTAGCTCGTCGTCCTTGACCTCGTCCAAAACGTCGAAAGGCAACAAGGGGTTGATGATTCTAGCCTGAAGAGTGACATGAAAATTTCTATGCAATTGGGGCGTCCGAACACGTATTCGGAGTGCTGTACGGAACATTTATTCAAGTCTCTTTATGCTGGTTTTCGGGTAAGCACAATCTACTTCGCTGCGTCTTTGGTGCAGGGAACACCATGCACCTCATACCCAGATAAGCCTAAGTTTATCGTCTATAAAGGGCCCGCCTATTATGACAAATCAAAGCCAGATCCGACGTTTATGGCGTAGAGAAGCTTTTCTCGTACCAACTTTTTGTCCCGGTAGTCTGGAAGTTTGAGGAGATTCACACACGTGGATGCCGTGGGGAGCCTATCAGGATATCTTCCACTGTTGCGAATACCAAATCTGGGCGTGAGAGATGCAAAACCAAGTAATGGTGCTTTTGACACGGAGGTGACGAATTTGATGAGCCGGCTGCGCTCCTCTGGTTCCATCTCCTCGACCACTTCCCAAAAATACTTCACAGTGATATCATCGTCAAAGTACCCTCCGTAACTGACATTGTTCTTCCAGTCTTCGATGTTCACGGTGCTCTTGCCTCCACTGATCAACATTTGCAACTCAAACGGGTCAAACATGTTGAGCCACTTGCGGTCGATGATCCGGTGCAATCCTTCCAAGAAATGTTTCGAAGGGAGATAGAGACACTGGTTCAATTTGAAGTTGGCCACTTCGTGGATGTAATTGAGTCGATTGGTGGTGGTCACACTGACAGACTCGCCATGTGGCGGCTGTAGATCGAACCTGACCACTTTTCCGGCCACCATCTCGTTGATGGTGAAGTTCAAGTCCAAAGCCTTGATTTCGCTTTCGCTCATTTCGAGCAACTTCATAAGGTTTTGATAGAGTTCTGCGTCTAGGTACTGAAGATCATTCACGGAGTTCTTGGAGGCACTGAGGGCAGTAGTCCATTTTGTGAGGAAGAAGGGCGCAAACTCGATGTCAATCAAGACGTTCTCGTAGAAGCACTTGCCTATCGTCATTCCCAAAAATTGGATGTAGAGAAGTCTCTCTTGCTGCTTCTTAAGATCGCGCTTCTCATGAACGCTCATGTAGATATCGTCATTCGGGTAAAGTTCGTAGTTGGAGGGAGTCTCCTTAAACAAAGCCTGCTTCAGACTAGGATCAAAGCCTTCCATAGCTACGGAAGTCAAAAACTCCTTAGTGATTCCACCTCCGTCAATACCAGCCTCAGGGCCGTGTTCGCTATGGAATGTGACCGAGATCTTCTCCTTGAACTTGTGTCCCAAGTGGTAAAAATTCTTGAATGCATCTTCAAGAACAGAGCCGCGTGATATATCGGCCTCCAAACGCAGGGGTTGATTCTCCATGAAGAAACCAAACGTATTGTTGCTTGCCAAGCTTTGGCGGTCACTTTCAATAATGCTCTGGAATACCTTCACGCGGTCCTTGAAGTCGATGAAGTAGGACACTTTGTCTAAGACCTCCAACTTGGCAATAGCATCAGCTGTACGCTTGGAACGTGTTGGAGCAGCGTGCTCTGTAATTGACTCGTCGTCGTCTTCCTGGGCGCTGTTTCTCTGATCATCAAGAACTAGCACGATCATACTGTCGATATCAAAGTTGAGATGCTTGAGTTTCCAGAATGCTTCTGGAAGAAACTTGATCCGCAAGTTCTTGAAGTAGATCAGGTTGAGCAAGCTCAACGAAGACGCCTTGAGTTTCGGTAGGTCACCGAAAACCCGGGCTGGGTCGGGCTTGCTTGTGTTGAAAATGAGTGTAAGGGACAAGATTTTCAAGAACTTAGAAAGCACTGCGCCATCCTTCTTGGAGATCTTATCCTCGCTGAAGGACTCCATGTCGTTGCTCACAAAGAGCCAGTAAGACATGATCTCTTGGAATGTATAGAGTGTGTTCCAGAACATGCTATTGCTGAGCAAAGAGCGATTCTCTTCTATGTCGCTCCCCAGGAGATAATCTTTGGAGGCTTCAGCCTCGAGGAAGTGCTCAAAAATGGGGTCTCTTTGAAGTTCCTGGAAAAACCGTTTGTGAGAGCCTGGCGTGATTGTAATGAGCATGCAGAGCTTGGTGGGTGGCTGTACAAGGTGCATTAGTGTAGCAATAGTTTGCATGGCAACGTAGGCGTCGTATCCACCAACATCGACGCTTACTAGTTGATTCATCACGAGAGACACATAGTTGGACGTGTAGAGCTCGAGAACAAGATCCATTGTTTCTCTGGAAACGAGTGTGTATTTTTGGGACCATTCAAAGTCGTCTTCGTCGACTTCCTCGGTAGACAAGGAGACCGAGGCCATTGCTGAAAGGATCCTAGCATGGACCTGGTAAGCACCAGGCAGGAGGACATTTACGCCTTGTAGTTTGATAATGTTAGCCAAAAGAGCCACTTTTTCATCGTTTGTGAGTTTCTGAAGCACACCCGGATCGGTTGATAACACAGCCGAGCAAGCGACCTGAGCTAATTCTTGATCGGCTGTAGCCGGACGGAAGTCGGCAAGGAAAGCAAGAAACCGGCCCTCGGGATCGGCTGAATTGATAAGGAAAATGCACTTTTTCGCCGTCTCGGTATCTACAGACTGTAGTTTCCGAACCATACCTTTAAAGGCCTCATTTGGTCCACCCGAGCCGTGCCGAAGAAGCAACTCGTACAAGCTTTCGGCGATTTCACGGCTATTGTAATTCCCCAGAAGAAGCCTGTTGACCAGTTTGTACACTTTCAAAGCGCTTCTTTCGCTTGGTTTGCCATCCAGACTGTGCACTAGCTTCAGTAGGACCAGCTCCACTGGATCGGATTTCGAGGCAAATCTCGAGTATAGAGAAAAATCACAGGCGTACTGGTCCCAATTGCCGTTTTCCTGCCAGGAATGAACAAAGTCTGCCAGAACAGCGTGGAGTTCCTGCCACCTTCTGATATTGCGCTGGATCAATATGGCGCTTCGTTCTCTGATTCTCGACTCTTCCCGCTGCTGCCGCTGTAATTTGGTTTGTTCTAGAAAGTTCTTTCCTCGAGGAGGCGCCCGGCGGTCGCCGAGATTGACTGTTCTTTTCTTTGTCAGTCCGGTGAAGTTAAGCATGGGTGGTTGGTGATTAGATATGAATTATGTGGAGGTGCGAGATAGTAGGTGATTGATGTCTTGGGGTTTTGTGGGATTTTGAGGCAACTTTGATATTTGGAAACTGAAAATCGTTTTATTATGGCTATTTTGGAAGTTTTTTGGGCCATTATTGTTTGGGTGCTCAGTTCTGTTATAGCATCAGTTGTTAGGATGGAAGTACAGCGAAGGTAGCATTTCCATGGGAATACCCAAATATACTTCCTTATTGAAATACCTTTAATAGAGGAGAAGGGTCGATATAAGAGTAAAAGGCTTTAACGTTAAAGCCTCCAGAATGATTCTCGAATTCAATCGTACGAGTCTCAGGTCTCACCATGGTTACCTACCCATAGGACTTATATTTCTTATGGCCTTTTTTAAATGAAGTCGAGGTCCGATCAAAACTACTCCAGCGGACTTTCTGAGTTTAATTAAAAGTACAGCGCCGTGAGTTTGTGAAACACCAACCATATTTCGCAACACTCAATATCCGCTACTCTCCACAACCTACTCTAATCCTCCAAAATGATCTTGATATTCATGTACGCCGACGGAACCTTCATCAAGCAATCTGTCTTCGAATACATGATTATGTCTCGAAGGGCTATCGTGCTTGCCCATTACGTCGATATTCGTATATCCAGAGCTCCACCATCACCACCACCGTCCCGCCCACATTTGAGCTAGCTGGTGAATCGAACACTCGAAATGAAATACTAGTCTAATGTTTCTATAAAATTGATAATGAAACGGATGTCTTCGAAAAAGCCTCATTGTAGCCTTCCTCGCATTCGCTTTTTGCAACCACTTCTCTTCACAATGGCCAACGCTTCAGGCCACCAACGAAATAAACCAATGGCATTGTGTCGCATTCTTCCCGCTGTGGCGCTCAAAAGGCGCTGGAAGCAGCTCATCCACAAAAAGGGCAACTCGAACGTGCCTTCCAGAAAAATGCCCTCTAAATGTCCGCCCTCTGAAAATCTTCCCTTAAAAGCAAAAACGCATCAGGCCAAAGTGAAGACAAAGGCGCCAAAGAGAACAAAAAGCAAAATATCACAGCCCGTGCTCAGCCTGGCGCACAGCGAACTCCTCAGCATCCGTCAAAAAGCATTCGTCTATCTGCTTAATGCCCTAGGCGCAGGTATAGTCGCTTGTTTCGTGTATCCGGAGAGTTGTGCCAGCAAGGCGTTCACCGCTGTCTCCTTCTATATCCTCCTCATCCTCTGTATGCTCTGAGGCCCAAGCTCTTGAAGCCCTAATTTGTAATGAGATCCACAAGTTTACCAACCGACTCAACGTAGTACAGCGGCACCACCGAAGGGTCTTCATGATCCAACAGGTCCACCTCCTCCTGGGAAGTGCCACCGGAAAGAACAAGCAAGGATCCGCCCGCTTCGCCTCCAAGCTTTCCGTCGTTGCCAAACTTGATATCTGTGTAGAGAGTGTCACCAAACATCAACGTCTTCTCACGGTCAAACAGACACGCAGACACGATGTTGTCAAGTAGAAGCGAGCTGGGCTTGCCGACATCAATAAAGTCTCTGCTTGAAGTGAAGCTCATGTAATTGACGAAGGATCCACCGGCTGGCAATGTAGTACCGTATGGACCGGGATATGTCCTATCAATATTGGTACCAATGAAAGGGATCGACTTGTTCTTGTGCAAGAGATACTGCAAAGTCGTGGCCACACGCAAGTAGTTCAACTTCTTGGTGGAACCAATTACCACTGCCTTGACATCCTCATCAACCTGGAGTAGTTTGTGAGCAGGGTCCCATTCCTCGTCAAGCTCAGCATCATTACCTCCCAAAGGCACGTAGCCTGCCTCTTCAAGTTCGTGCTCGATTCCCTCGTCTCCAAGAACCCAAACTTTGGATCCCGTTGGGATCTTAAGGTCTCTCTTGAGAATAAGAGCAGCAGCGTAGCAAGATGGAAAGATCCGGTCCTTGGTCACACCGGGGAAACCCAACTTCTCAAGCTTCTTCAAGTACAGTTCTCGAGAGACAGACGAGTTGTTGGTGACGAAAGCGTAGGTCTTCTTCTTCTCTTTAAGAAGTTCCACGAACTCACTTGCTCCTGGGATCTTATCCGGACCAAGCCAAATGACTCCATCGCAGTCAAACAAGAAATGGTCGAATTGCTCGAGGAGCTGAAGTGCTTCCTCTTTGGAGGACACTTTCTGTGGTGCTGCCTGTCTGGTCATGGGTAAAGAAGAAGTAATAGATAATGAAATTTATTAGTGCGCGAAAGAGTCATTCTTTGGGGTTGGAGCTTTCCAGGTATGCCGAGAGCCTGATGACTGTGAGAATTTCATAAAGTTGCCAAAGTGCGTCTTTGGTAAGTTCAAGGCTATTCGTTCTTACCAGGTCCTCCAACCGTTTAGCAAGCTTGCTTGTGTGGTTCACCATGCCCCAGATTCTGCAGTTTGCAGCCACAGTAAAACGGAGAGAACGATCTCCATGCTTTGAATTATCCACTATAGCCTCTTCAAACTCCTTCACGGCTTGCTGGGCCTGAGAAAGGGCCCAACCGGTCTTTTTGGCAAGTTCGGTAAAATCGGTAAGTTCCGAAAGAAGCACTTTCTGGCACTCATTGGGCAGCTGACGACCCACAAAAGCATGATACCACCTTGAGGGAACTACTCGAAGCGTATCCCTGTATGTCTCTTGAAGTTTCTCGAAATTGGAGGAAATTGTCTCGTCCTTTGACTCACATTCTCCCAAAGCAAGACTTTGCACGTACCCTGAGAGACACTTTTTCAGCATCTGGTCGATTGTATACTGCAGATCATCATTTATCAACGCAGCTGACGTGCTGACGTTTGTGTGGTGTCCAGCCAAGTAGGTTAAGGTGCCGGAGATAAGAAGCACAATAATGCCCACTGCACAGAAAACCAAGAACCGTCCTAGAAACGGGCGACTTGGAGGAGGGGCTCTTTCCACCGTGAAGCTTCTCATGCTTTGAATGGTGCTGAACTTTTGGTGGCGAAGAATCAGTCGATAGTTGATGTGACCTCCAGGGTGAGGGTCTTATCAACGTGTGCAGGAGACACGATAAGGCCGTGGAAGAAAACGTCGTGGAAGGCTTCATACTTGAACCTTTTGATGATTTTGATGAATTGAAGCGACGAAGCTATCCAGGCAGATTTACAGACTCCATGCGAGGTCCATTGGTAAGGTTCTGGAAAAGCGTGATCTTGACTGGACCGAACGTCAATGCACGAACAGAGTCCAAAAAACTCAATTTTGATCTCAAATCGTAATGTCGGAAGAAAACACCCGCAAAAGTCAATGCCTTCCAGGTCCATTCCATCTCGCTTGGTCAAGGTGATCGGATCACTCAAATTGGTGTGCACCTATGTGAAGACGTTATTGCACCAGAAGCGGATTTGGTCGTCCTTCAGCTAGGAAGCGGATCTGGTTGTCATTTTCAACGAAATGTTCAGTGAGGCGCCTTTTTTTTCAGTATGAATTTTTTGGATGTTGAACAGCCATGCTCCACCCTAAGTGCTACCAGGAACACCATACAACAACAATTTCCGGCTCGTCAGGCAAACTTTTCATTGTTGTTGATAATCAAATTCTGCGTTCTCTTCAAAAACCCTCTGTAAAAATCACCAAATCATCAAGTCCCACTCATCGACTCCATGTCTCACTATGGAGATGCGCACCTCATCGGAAAATTAAACCGAACTCATAACATCCCAAACAGACCAAATTCGTACCTCCAATATCCAAAACACTTCCAAATCGCATATACCATCTCCTAAAATGCTGCCGCAAAAATCTCCCACACAGCCAGACCAAAATAAGCCAGACCAGGAAAACATCACTACTGCTGTAGCAGACCTCAAGATAGAGCCCAAGAAGAAACAGCGAAAGAAGCAGACCGAGGAGGAATTCGAGGCACAGAAGGCACAGTTTGCCGCCACGGGACCACAGATAAATACCGAAAACTGGCTTTTTGACCAGGCTCTTCTAGACAAACTAGACAACCTGAAGAAGACAGACAGAGTCCACATGCTCCATGCCTGTGAACGGGCATATTACCTCAGAGATTACGACAAATGTCTTGAGCTCATAGGCCAGGCAGAGAGGCTATTCGGTGTGAACCTCGAAGATTTGACCAAAAACGAAGGCATCAAACTGGAGTTCGCTGAGGCTGGAAAGAAGACAAAGAAGTACCTGAAAGTCGAGCGCCATGTGGTCGACCTCTTGCACATCAAGGAGGCGTGTCTTAGAAAGAGGGCATCTTAGTCAAACTTCGTCAACAGCGAAGTAGCATCAACCAAATAGCATTAGCATAGCATCATGAAAGTAAGTAGTAACCAGTTTAAGCACCCCGCTTTAACCAGATCTTAATAGAAACGTAGCTGGCCTGTCTCTTTTGGAACGAGGCCTCCTCATCGTCACTGTCCTTAGTAGAATGCTCCAGAGTCTGTCTTAGTTCATCAAGCACCTCGATTGTGCCTGTTGTCACATCCACCTTGTACTCCTTTTTTGTCTGAAAATGCAATCCGACAGAAACGGCAGTGTTGATCGCCTTGCCCATGCCCTTCACCGTGAGGTACCTGACCTTCTTGTATTCGCCCAGCTGGTACTTTTTATGGTTCACACCTGAAGTGTCGAATTTCTCGAGCATCTTGTCGATGCGCTTCACTGCCAGCATGTAGGGAGTAGAGCCCTTGACGAGGAGCGTCGTATCAAGAGCCGTTTTGTTGCGGAGCTTGGTGCCGGGGTTATGTTTGATGAGCTTTGGTTCCATGGTAGGAGATGCGATGGGATACACGAAGGTGGGGGAATTATTTGGGGGTGTTTTAGGGGGGATTCACAAAAGAACGGAATGCGTTTTATCGGGTTCAATGGGAAAAAGCTTTTGGATTGCTTTATGTAATTTTCGGTGTAGTAGTTGGTTTGCAATTTGGCTGCGAAAGAGATGGAGTGAATATTCTGTGCAAGGCAGGATTATGGAGAAATTAGAAAGTGAGAATGTCCAGAGATTGTTGAGTTGGCAGAGAGGAAAGAAGTAATTGAGTTGAATGAACACAAGATGAACTTTTTAGTGATTTGTAAAAAAGAGAATAAACAAAAACAGACCTTGGTTTTACTTGATGTAGGTGGACCGTTCAAATGTACTGGACTAAGTACTCATTGAGTGCAAGCGCTAATAAATAACACTATGTATCTTTAATAGCGGGACTCCACTCGTTGTTTGTTCATGGTAACAAAAACATGAAAAAGACCATCGAGTAATTATCGTCTTAGTTGGCTCTACAAGTCTTATAAAACCACCTATCTTGTCTACCTTGACTGGCTGCGAAACACTAGGTAGCGATTCACCACCAAAGTCAAGATGCTTTTTCTTTTTTTTTTTTTTCGTTGTTTTTTCTTTCATGATAATTACTTCAAGCTTATCACCGCTGTCGATTCTTCAACACCAATAACTCAAGCCGTGATACCACTCCAAGACTCTATAGATCGCGCTTAACGCGTTTCTCATCTACACTCTACTACTAACATATCCACACAATGTCGTCGCCATTCTCTGACTGTTCCACTTCTTCACGAAAACGGTCAAGAGACGAGTTCGATTTCTCGTCTCCAATCAAAAAAAACCAGACCCACCAAATCCACACTGAGGTTCACATCCACACAGTCAACAGCCTAATGGAGGCACTGAGGCGACAGAAAGAGCTACCGAAGGCGGATGAAAACGAGGAAATCGAGCAAGTTGAAGAGGTTTCGTCCAATTACCACCAGAGACCGTTTTGGCCGGCTCTCCAGACGGTGAAGCAGCCAAAGTAGCGATACAGAGAACGAATGATCTTTGCCTTGCAATGGAATCTGGCCAAGTACTCAAGGGTTGGGAATTGGTTGAAAGCGTGTTAAGCTTTCATCGCTCGGCACGTTTCTGTTACATTATCCAGACTACAAATCAGTAACTCATGAATTGCTTCGATCGTGTACTCATTGCTTCAGAAGCATCCTCCATTGAAGCTGAAAGCTCTTGGCCCTTCACTCACCCAAACAATTCGATTAATAGAACATTCATGAATTCATCGAGACAGTACGAATAATAGACATTCATGAATCCAAGGTCTGCAGCTCGTCACACTCAATTACACTTATCAGCACTCTCCACACCCCAACCAAAGATCTATACACAGCTTACACTAGCCCCTCCGACTGCTATCTTGCGTTATTACATATCCTGGGAGCAACGCTCCAATCTATAAAAACGGACCCATGGCCCATATGCAACCAGTTGGCTGCACAACGTGCTAGCAAGGAGCCCAGGCCCTTGAATATCCTGATTTGATGTGATCCCCAGAGCCCCAGACCCGGGGACCCCCGGAGCCTAGCCTGCTCAGGCTCTGGCCTTTCTCTTGGCCTTCAACAACACCTTCTGTTTCTGCTGCTCGGCCTCGGAGTCAGACTCCTCCTCGGACTCCACATCCATCATGTCCTCGTCTTCATCGTCGACCTCGACCTCCTCCAGTTCGCCAGCAGCCTCCTTGGCGGCCTTCTTCTCGGCCTTTCTGCGCAATTCAACCTCCCTCATTCTCAACAACTCGGGGTTCTGCTCCACCAACTTACGGTCCAAGGCCATCTGGCGCTCCTTGTTGCCCCGCATACGGTTCTTGTAGAAGGCACGCTCACGCTTCTGTCTAATCTCCTCGATTCTGGACATGGCCTTCAACGTCGTGGCGACCAATTCACGGTTGTATCTGACAGGCACGTTTCTTCTCAGGGCGAAGGTCAACGTGGAGTCGACCACCAACTCCTTGCCGGCGGCCTTTCTGAATGCCTTGGTCCATCTCAACTTTCTTGGGTTTCTTCTCTGCTTGAAGGCCTTGTGGCACTTGGCTCTGCAGAATCTGAACTCTTTGGCGTCGTTTCTGACGAACATGATACCTTTGCTCGGGTAAACCGGCGACAGGCAGAAATGACAGGAGTAGACTCTCATGGTATATGCAAATGTGGGAAATGGCCCTGAGGCTTATGCTGTGAAGTGAAGATGATTTGAGATGAGATGCGAAGAGGGTTGAAAAAAATCTACCCTAGATATCGTGGTGCACGGGTGTGATACTCTGCGGCGGTCCAAGGGATCTGGGGATGGGGGAGGAATGGGTTCCTAGCAAGAGGAGGAAGTTTTAAAATGGGTATAATTTTTCTTGGATTCTTCTATTGTCGATGAGCTGTTTTGGAAAACCGTTTATTTGATTAGCTACCGCTGTTGGTGCAAATCGATGGTTATCACGGCTGCAACTGCCAAGACAAGGCTACAACTGCTAGTGATGATGGAGCGACGAGAGAAACTTTCCACTCGCCTATCTGAATCTGCAGACTGACCTGCCCATCACATCGATCACCGAAAGCCTGTTTTTGGTGGAGTTACTTCTCCAGTCACGTGCGCGAATCTCCACCGAAAGGCGAAGATTTTCACACACACATTATACCCCATAACCATGAACGCCTCGAATCTACCTCCACAAGATCAGCTGCAACAGACTTACCAGCAACCTACATATACTGGCCAGTTGCAGAAAAAGAAGGCTCCTGAGGGATCAGCGGAATGGTATTTTGACCAGACATGCGACTGGATGGGAAACCACCCATGGCTTACGGGTCTTGGAGCTTTTGGTTTGGCATATGTCGCCGCTGGTATGTTCAAGTCCAACCAGCCAGGTTTGAACGGTAAGGCGTTCATCAAGGGCTCCTTCGGCCCCAAGATGTCTGCCAGAGAGGCTCTACAGATCTTGAACTTGAAAGAGACCAACTTGTCCAAGGCCAAGTTGAAGGAGCAGCATAGAAAATTGATGATGGCCAACCACCCCGATAAAGGCGGATCGTCGTTTTTGGCTACGAAAGTGAATGAGGCCAAGGACTTCTTGGAGAAGAGAGGTGGCATGAAGGACAAATAAACAGCTTGTAAATATGCATGGATAGAGTGCTGGCCGGTGCCGGCTTGGAATAAAAGATGTAATGATTGAAGTGGGCTGCTAATGTGCTATTCGTAGGGTTTATGGGCTAGATCAATGGAATGTGGAGGTTTGTTTGGGACGTTTGCTTGGCTTCGCTGAAGAACGGTATTTGTGATGGTTGAAGAAGGACAGGATTTGAGTTGAAGCTTTTTATTTGGTGCCTCAAATGTGTGAATTCAGAACCAGAATATCGTGGCTACCATTGTGGTTTATGAGTCAACGCTTTCCCTCATGGCTCATCCATAAGTTTGAATTATCATGAGCCATGAGTATTTCTCAGACGTATCGGCAGTGTTGATAATTGTACTGCTTCCAGGTTACTAATAGCTTTCACTAATAGTTTTCATGTCCTTGATATCAAGAGTCGTTACAGTACAAACCCACCAAATCTTGAACAAGCACACAACTTTGATTGGTATTTTCCTCCAATCCCACTTCAATACTACGACTGTATTAGAATATTTGGCTCTCTATTGCCGCTGGTTTGTAGCTGGTCCACCAGAGCACAGAGTATTCTACACATCTCGTAAATTGATCTGGGTCGTTCATAAACGCTACATAAATTCCTATAAACCCCAAAAGTGCTCCACTTTCCAAACTATGCCATTGCACCGTATCCATACATTACTCACGTAATTTCCAAATCAGTGTTTCGTCCCAACAGGCTTTTTGCTATCTCCCTTCAGAAAATTGCATTTCCCAAATTCTCACATATTCAAGAACATCCCGCTTCGATCAGCCACCCCGAGATTCCGGCTTTCATTCTGAGACATGGCGCTGCTTCATTCGGCGTAGCGCTAAAAACTCCACAAACCTAGGGTCGAGCCGCTGCGCCATGAAACGTAGCAAAAAGGAGGGACGCTTCAAATCGCTTGTTTTGGAGAAACACGAGCCTTGATTTTTTGCCCCGAAAAGCCGGTGCTTGCCAGTCCAATGGAACGTTGCAACCGACCATAGTGGTTGCGAAATCAGCAAGCAAACTCAATGTTAGCAATTCAATTCAATGGCAGAAGGAGCCATTTCAAACGTAATAGCAAAACATTTGACTTCCAGAGATCTAAATATTCTGCGTTTTGAACATCTCTCCAATCCCGGATTCTTTGCTTGCTCAGCCGAGTGAGACATACCATTAGTACCAACCAAATCATACCATACACGAACATTTCTTCAGAGCCAAATCCAATAACTCTTCAGAACCCAAATCCCCTTCAAAGCCCAAATCGAAACTTTTTTCTCCCCAACTTCTCTCTCCCCCACTTCCAGAGCAAAGCACCACCTATCCACTAAACCTGCGCGCAAGATAAACACCTACAAGTATTCCTTCCACCATGACTACGTACGAGAAAATCGTCAAGGGCGCCACGAAAATCAAGGTGGCGGCGCCCAAGCCGAAGTACATCGAGCCCATTCTCATGGCCACTTCCATGAATCACCAGGTGCTGCAGGAGAACTTCAACACCATCATGAGAACACTTCGGACCAGGCTCCAGGACAGTTCCTGGTCCGTGGTGTACAAGGCATTGATTGTGATCCACATCATGATTCGGGAGGGCGACGGAGACGTCACATTGGACTACTTGGCCCACCAGGCGCCGGGGATGCTCAACTTGAGCCACTCCAACATCTCCAGAAACCAGGGTTCCAGCGATGTTCGCTTTATCATGAGATACTCTCGGTACTTGCACACGCGGGTGAAGCTTTTCGGGGAGACCAACGTGGATTATGTGAGAGACGAAAGACTCAAGAACCTGACCGACGAGCAAGGCGGCCGTTTGCGGACGTTGGCGGTGGATAAGGGCTTGATCAGGGAACTGGAGGGCTTGCAGAAGCAGATTGATGCGCTTTTGAAGAACAGTTTCATGGAAAACGAGGTCAAGAACGACGTCATCTTGACTGCCTTCCGCTTGTTGGTGAACGACCTTTTGGCTTTGTTCCAGGAACTCAACGAGGGTGTGATTAACCTCTTGGAGCACTACTTCGAGATGTCTCGCTACGATGCCGAGCGGGCCTTGAAGGTGTACATCAAGTTCGTCGACCAGACCAAGTACGTGATCGACTACCTCCGTGTGGCCAAACACCTCGAGTACGCTACCGAATTGCATGTGCCCACGATCAAGCACGCTCCCACCGCTTTGACCTCTTCTTTGGAGGAGTACTTGAACGATCCCAACTTCGAGGAAAATAGGCGCCGCTACTTGCTCGAGAAGGGCCAGAAGGGCAAGGCACTGGAGAATAATAGAGATACACAAGCCCAGGCGCAGCCTAGCCAAGTTCCACTGGCCCCACAGGCTCCTAGTCAGGCTCAGTTCCAAAACCAGGCTCAGGCTGTCCCAGAACAGGGCCAGCAACAAGCTCAAGATAATCAAAATCAGCACATCAATGGCCAGGACGGCTTGCAGAGGTCAGGCACGCTCATGGTGCAACAATCGACTTTCAATCCTTGGGGTGGCAGCGTGGCCAGTCCACAGCAGTACCAGTATGTCCAGCAATCCCCGGCGCAGCCTCAGGCGACTCAGATCAACCCTGCCTTCACAGGCGCTGGATTTGGCGGATACGGCGCTCAACCTCAGGCCACTGGCACCAATCCGTTCTTACAAAACCAGGACAACTTCAACGGGTTTCAACAGCAGCCAACTCAGCAGTTCCAGCAACAACCGACCCAGCAATTCCAGCAACAACCTACTCAGCAGTTCCAGCAGCAGCCAACTCAACAATTTCAACAACAGCCTACGCAGCATTTCCCACAGAGTGGGTTCCAACAGCAAGGCCAGTTTCAGCAACAGCCCATTCAGCAGTTTCAAACAGGGTTGCAAAGCAGCCGAACCAACTTATCGGCTCAGCACACGAACAACCCGTTCTCCAGCTTACAGGCCACCCCGACTGGCCAACCGCAGCCTGTTCCGGTCAATTCCACCAATCCTTTTGGCAACACACGTTTTGCAAACTCAGGCACCACGCCCTACTCGTTCTCTCAGGATAGAGACAAGCGTGTTTCGGTGACGGCGACTGGAAGTAATCCGTTCAAGGTGTCGCAGACCACCACGAGTGTTTTTGATAATGCTGAGCGGCAACAACCCCAGCCATTACAGAGACAGCCGACCGCAGGCGGGTTGGAGCACTTGCCTACGATTGCAGCTTTCCCAGAAACCCAGCAGGAGCAATTGAGAAACTCGTACATTCAAAGCGCTCAGACAAACTTGACGGCACAAGCCACGGGACAAACACAACAGTTCCAGCAGGCCCACTTGCAGCACCAACCACAGCACGCCCAGAACCGCTTCTTGCAGCAGCAGTTTCAACAGCAGCCAAAGCAGCAGCAGGCGTTCTACAACGAACCTAGCTTAATTTGAGTTAATCTATATACGGCACTAAAAGTTCAAAGCCATGGCAACGAGGACAAGCAAGCCCGAGAGACCTGTAGCAGCAGTGCCATCGGCTGACGATACTGTGGGAACAGCGGATTCCAGACTGGAGCTGGATTGGCTGCTTGAGCTGGAGCCGGAATTGGATCCAGATTCGGCATTAGAGCCAGAGCCAGAGCCGGCGGTGGAAGTGGAGGTAGAGCCAGAGTCATCTACACTAGAAGCAGCTTCCTTCGATCCAGAACCGGAACCAGACGTTGTGGAGGTGGTCAAAGTCGAGGCAGCAGACCCTGAACCAGCAGAAGTCGTTGGGCTCGAGTCAGAGGACAGACCGATGGAAGTCACAGAAGCCAGAACAGTCGAGGGAGATGCAGAGCTGGAGCTTGAGCTTGAGCTGGAGGAGCTTGAAGAGCTGGAACTGGAAGAACTAGAGCTCGAACTGGAGGAACTGGAGGAGGTGGAGCTCGAGCTGGAGCTGTCCGAATCGTCACTGGTTGCTCCTTCACGGCCATTGATCTTTCCATTCACAGCCTTGATGGACTCCCACGATCCAGAACGGTCCGTGTACTCATACTTGTCACCAGTGGAGTAATCGTCCACAGACAACTTCTTAATGTGCATGGTGAAAGGCGCCTTGGTGAAGTCGGTCAAACCACCAGCCCACTCAATTGTGCCTTGCTCATTGGTAGGATCACCGCCAGCCCAAATACCAGCCTTGATGTACAGAGGACTCTGAGGGAATCCCTGGCTGTTGTCGCTGGAAAGCGTCCTCACAGGAGTTCCCTCTAAATACCACACAACCTCGTCTTTTGTCCACACAATGGTGTAATTGAAATACTGGTCCTGGGGCAGCCCGGGCGTCAGGTGGTACTCGCCTCTGTCGTAAGTTGCGGTGTTACCCTTGGAGAAGTAGTTCGACTGGAACTGGGTATCGTCTCCTCCCAACAACTCAATGTCAATCTCGTCCAAATCGTCCGACATCAAGAAAAACGACAGAACAATGCCTTTGCCTGGAGCAGCTTTCATCAAGACTTCGATACGACCGAACATGATGTAGAAGTTCAGCTTGATGCCAGGATTGTCTCCCTGTTTCTTGAGAGTGAGCTCCAAGCCGTCGTCAGTGTATGAAACACCCGAGGGGGTAGCAACGACATCAAAACGGTCGCTTTCTTCATTGAAGTTTTCCACTAGACTTGTTCCCAAAGCGGTGTCTGGAGAACAAGACGAAGAGAGGGGGTTGCAGCTGCTTGAAGCTGCCAAAATGGCTGCAAACTGTGCGACCAACGCTAGAATAAAAAGCATTTGTGGGTACGGGAGCGAGTGAAAACCGTGGAGTGGAGTGTAAATGAGTGTCCGTTAGTGGATGTGCTTTTTTAGTGTTCTTTTTCCTGGGAGATTTGTGTCTTGTCTTATACTCATACACGGTTGGAAGGAGTGACTTGAAGGCTGTGACGCGGACAAAAATAGAACTCTGCGCGGTGCCGAGATGTGCGATATCTCGGGCCAGAGCGGTGCTATGGAAAAACTAATTACACTGCTGTGATCAGAAGGTACGGTTTTGGCGGCACGTTTTTTTCCCGGCTCGAAATATCCCCAGATACGCCAGATTGCAAAACCGTCCACTGTATCTCGCTAAGGCGCGGTTCGCGTATTCACGCAATAAGCCGGATTTGGAGGCAGTCAGCCATTGGAGACAGAGGTGGTTGCATCGAGCCAAGTGACAAATTTAGAGATTCACGGAGCAGAAGCGAATTTGAAGGAGGGGGCTGGATTTTACATAAACGGAAAAACCGCCTGGAAGTTCAAACGCTAAAGTCAGAAGGCAATGCAGGAGCTTTTCGTCACAGCCATGGCGTGGTTTACGATTCTAAAGGTGGGGCGCAGGCTCCATAAAACGGCCCAATGAATGAAAGTCAGAACGACAGGGATTGAATGAATTTTTGTTTAGGCTATTTTAATCGCTTTCCGTGGTCAATTGGTGCATTTCCGGAAGGAGCGCTTGGGGCAGTGAGTTGCGTGAATCGAGATTGAAGAGGCTCAGTGCAAAAAGCCGATGAACCGCGTAGCTTAAGCCGGTGTGAATTAGGCCTTTTGGGAAGGCGGCGAAATGTATGTAATTATGGGTTGGAGGGTGCTTTAAGGCAGTTGGGAGAAGTTAGCGGTACTAGTATTGAAGGGCCTGACACATTCAGCTTCAGTGTCTCAGTTTTACCATGCCGTTATCGGAAATCTCCAAAATTCGATCTCTAAAGTCGACCTCCTAAGTTTGATTTCCAAAGATCTCCAAAGTCTGTTAGTGCTGCAGAATCCAGCTTCATAAACGAGGCATTAATTCAAGACTACTATTTACATGGGCAGCAAACGCCGCCAAAAGGGCGAATCGGCGATTCGGCCCGCCTTAAAGAAGGCTTTCCAAGCGAACCCAGAACTCTAATGGTCTTTTCATTTATTAACGGATTTCATTGTAGGACAATAGGCGGCATAGCACCATACTTCTCAATAGAAACTACTCGTGGGAGTCAAACACCCCAAAAAGGATCTCCCAATAGCCTGCATTGCCCTTGTAAACCCGTTTGTCTGAGCTCGCTGCCGTCTTCATTCGTTCCAGATATCCTCCGCAAAACCCTCGGTCAAGTACGGATTCTCTCCATACTTGCGTGCCCAGGCTGTGAATCCGCCCTCCATCACGTACACGTTCGGGGCCGGTTTGTCGGAATCTGGATCTTCTGCAAGAACTCTCATAAATAGAAGCGCTGATTTTGGTCCTCTGGCCTGAGAAAGAGCACAGTGGAAAACCACATCTTTCACCTTGTTCTCCTTGAGCCTCAAAAGGAGGTCCGGGAGCAACGAGCCAAATTCATTGGCTGGGTAGTGGAGACACCCCACGATGTGGCCGCCTGCGAAATCGTTGTCACGAACATCGACTATGGCGAAGTTGGCCTTGTTATCAATCCACAGCTTAACCTCGCTGGGCTTGATGAACTTTAGGTCCGAATAGCTAACGTTGCTCATGTAGCGTTGTGGTAATTTATAAAAGACAGCTGGGAGACGGGGCAAAACGGCGCTTTATATACTGGGCAGGTTGAGGCTGGACTGCTACTTGATAGATAGTGTATTGCTTTCGCGGGGCAAAAGAAAGAGTAGTGACCGTTTGCCACAATGGCTGGGGAGGACCGGTGGAAGGGGTTGCTTTTTTTAAAAGCAGCTGCAGAATTGAGACGGAATTTTTCGAAGCGTTTTACGGCGATGCTTTTGTTTTGACTGTGGGTATTTGGTCTCATCGCTGGACCGCAATGTATGATGCGTAAAAGGACCCGAGAGGTCTCACCTTAAGGAAACCGATGGCAACCAAAAAACAAGTATTTTTTGTTTTTTGTTTCAGGCTGTTTTGCTTTAGACTGTTCCCCGAAACTTTGTTTCCGAAATGCTTAGATCGGTGACCTCGTGGAATGGGTGCAAAATCCGATGCAGCGATGCCTGGCGGCAGTGGGGTCGGAGTTTACTTTTCTTTTGTAGATTTTTCTGATAAGACGTTGGGAGCGGTTGAAGCTGGGGAAAAGAAACGGCGGTTTTGAAAGCGGCCCTCGGTTTGAATCTCGAGATTATACGTTATGTTTCTGAGCAATTCTCTCGGAGTTCAAGAGTCCCGTCCTCCGGTAGTTCTTCCACTACCATGTGAACTTTTCATGGCTTACTCCTAACGGCGCCGAACAATAGTTCCGGTACGGAAAACGATCATGTCTCGGAGATTCGTTTCTTTTTCAAGAGCTTGGATTCAAGCCTGTGAATGCCTCCATTGCCGTAAATCGATGGTGGCGAGTTGGAGGGCATGTGCTTCATTTCTGGTTCCACTTCGGCTCAAGCTCCTTGCTATTTTTCACCGTGTAATTGGCCTTTGGCCTTCACCGTAAGTTGTAGGTTTAGTTCCAGCTCTACGTTCAAAGTCCGAAGTCGAGAATATGGCAGGTCAACGAGGAACAAGACTCAGGCAATCCCGTGAAATCCCCACAACTCGTGTAAGCTCAGGAAGCCGCCAAGCCCACAAAGCGGTGTCTTAGGGGATTTCGGCCGGTCCACGGATTTCATTATGATACTGAGGCCATTCCAGCGGTTGGGTGAGTCAAGTGAGAATTTTGGTACCGTTTCGTTCCTTGGATTGACAGACCAAAAGTTGAGTTTGGCGTGAATTTCCAAATGTACGTTCTCTATGGCCATTGTGAAGACTTAAGCGGAGCGACCTAGTAAAAATATGTCACCCGAGGATTGGTTCAATACGGTCAACGTCTCGTTGACAGTTGGTCGTGATAGTCTAGGCTCAAAACAACTAACCAACACGGTCAATTGAGGCAAGGAAAGTTCAAGAAGACAAGTTATAAAAGCTTCTGGCTGGGAATGACTCCCAAGAAAGAACGCTTCTCTACGCAAATCATCCAAAGTGTTACAACAGCCTAAATGATTTGGTTTTCTGTATGCTTCACCAATTTGTACACCACCTGGCTCGGTTTATGAGAAAACAAGCGGACAGAGTCTAAGATGAAGCTTCTTCAAATTCATTTAACCTCGAGAATAAGAGGTCTAATATCTGTGGTCTGCACCAGAATCTCTAGCGTTTCGAGTTCAGAGCATTGTATGTTCTGCGGTATACTAAGAGTGTAAACCTTCGAAAAGAGATCAAGAATGCCATGCAAAGAGTTTTAAAAGCCCAAGCATATCATAGTACAGCCAACTAGACGAAGATTTTGGCGTCATTCCAAAAGTGTGCTACAAGCGAATACATTATAGATGGCGAATTTTGACACAGTTTCTGAGCTGTGGAACTGTCGTAGCTTCAAAACACGACGATTTCTTCTTTTCTGTGATTAGTCGACCATCAAAGGCATTTTCCCGCCAGCCAGGATCTCTTCGACTGCTTCTTAGGTCTATTACTTTCACATGCTATTGATGCCAGGCAAGATAGTTTTCAAACTCCCATCATTTCATCGGTTTATTGACCAGTTCGCTCCTCTGGAGCTTCTACGAATCTGGAGCTCCTACAAATCCAAAGACACCTGCGTTACCATTGATAGTGATGCCGCCTCAGTCATACTCCTGAAAATGTGAAGTAATCACCATTCGATGCAAAGCCTTATATTACTTCAAATCACTTGTCAATTTTTAGTCTGGCACCTGCATCATTTTAAACCGTATCAAATTGAAACTGCTCAGATGACGCAGGGCACTTAAAACAATCACAATAGTGGTTTTTGTGTAACACAGAGATCTGGCTGTGTGTTTTACTGGCTGCATCTCAATGCCATTCGTGCACTTCCTCTTCCAAGCATTCCTTACTTTCTTTCCAAATTCATCCGAAATTTCCGCTTAAAGGGTCACCATGTCAAAACTCTGATAGCAACTATTCTGGCCTAGAAGCACTTTCATCTTTTCAGCCACAATACACCTAGCAGGTCAATTGCTCGAGCAAAGAATCAAGCGACCTAAACGTCAAAAGTTTATAACCAAAAAATAGAAGAATCTTTTTCCTTTCAAATTGTCGAATCATCTATACGAAAATGAACCCACTTCACATGTGCACTGATTCGCAAAAGCTTTTCGCAACCTCCCACGGTTTAGCCCTCGTGCTTCAGATGACTATCCGAAGTAACACTGTAGAATTGGAAAATATTCTTGGAAATACAAAACCCCCTTTGCTTTTTTAAAAAACCCTTTAAAAGCCTCGTGGAACCATCATTCTCGTGCCACACCTTTGCACCACGGCAACTACTCAATCGCAGTGAAAATCAAGCACTTTCTTTACCATGTCTATGCTGCCTGAAACTGACGACAAAGCTGATGGCCAGCTCAAAAAGACACTTTCGGTTGACTCCATTGCTCCAACATTGACTCTGTTCTTCCGCAAGCGCAAGAGATCAGAGTCAACCTCCGACCTGGAAAGAGCCCACACTTCTGAGCTGAGTGACGACTCCGATCTGGACGCTTCAGCGGCCCAGAAACGCAGAAAAATCGAGAAATCCAAGGAGCAGGAGGAATTCGAAAAGAGGGACAAAGAGTACGAAGCAGAGCTCCCGGAAAAGTATAGGAAATTCCGCCCCGTCGGCCACAGGTTCAATCTCCCTCCCACAGATAGACCCGTCAGAATCTATGCTGATGGTGTTTTTGACTTGTTCCACTTGGGCCACATGAGGCAGTTGGAGCAGGCCAAGAAGAGTTTTGAGAATGTGGAGTTGGTGTGTGGCATTCCCTCCGATAAGGAGACTCACAAGAGAAAAGGCCTTACGGTGCTTTCCGACCAGCAGAGAATCGAGACACTTAAGCATTGTCGCTGGGTGGATGACGTGATTCCCAATGCGCCCTGGTGCTTGAATGTGGATTTCTTGTTGGAGCACAACATCGATTACGTAGCCCATGACGACTTGCCCTATGCTTCTGCAGACGTTGATGATATTTATAAGCCAGTCAAGGAGAAAGGCATGTTTTTGGTTACCCAGAGAACGGAGGGAATTTCCACGTCCGACATCATCACCAAGGTTATTCGTGATTACGACAAGTACTTGATGAGAAACTTTGCCAGAGGAGCCACGCGAAAAGAGCTCAATGTGTCGTGGTTGAAGAAGAACGAATTGGATTTCAAGAAGCACGTCAACGATTTCCGTACCTACTGGATGAGAAACAAAACAAGCATCAACAACGTGTCGAAGGATCTTTACTTCGAAGTCAGAGAGTACTTGCGTGGAAAGAAGTCCGAGTTGTCCTTGGCCAATTTCGCCAACAACCACCTTCCTCACAGCAACAGCTCACCTAGTCTTGTGAGTGACCTGGACGATGCCCTGCGTGGTCTGAGTCCACTCACCGAGTTTGCTTCCAAATACATTGTGAACAAAAACGACAGACCGGGCCGTTTTTTCAAGGGCTTCAACATCAACAACTGGATCAGCAAGGAAGACATGCACGACGAGGATCAAAGGCCTCGCAGAACGAGAAGCAATTCTGGAAAGTTCGACCTCAACACCTCTGTCTCTGCACCTGCTGAAACCCTGCCCCGCAAGATCAAGAAGCCAAGAACAAGGAAAGAAAATTAAAGAAGGATTACGGGATTTGGCGCCGGTCCTCCAACTGCATGTGCCGGCCACTTTCGGTTGTATGTGATAAGGTTTATATATGTTGCATTGACTTAATGGTGAGAATACGAAGGGGAAGTAGGCAAGACATTGTTTTGAGGGAAAAAGGAACGGGGTCTTTTTGAATGATCAAGGGATCTGGTTAGCGCAATCTGAGAATTAATGGATATGACCAACCACAGACCCATAAGACAATAAAAATAGCGAAATCTCTTTTTGATTCAATCAGATTAAGCGGAGCCACCAAATGGGGGTTTAACTACAAGAAAAGAATGCCTGTTTTAATTCAATGCCTCTTTCATACATTGAGCATCACTGTTTGCAGCCATATTGAGACTAAATCACCCCACCTTACCACACCCACAATACAAACACAAGCATCACTCTACGAAAATCATATCCAAATCTGAAATCCTCTGCTTCGATGGCCTTGTCTATAAAATGTAGTTCTTCCGAAGAAACTCACCCCTTCAGTGGACTCCCACCTCTTATCCATTGGTGCGAACTCATCTGTGGATACTAGTGAGAACTCATCGGTTGATCTTCCACAACTACTACAAAAACCATGGAAGGCCAAGAGCTTCTGCGCACATGGGCAGAAATGGAAACTCCTGGCGGGTTCCAAAAACCCAGTGAAAAAATCGTGACCATTCCAGTTCCTGTTTCCAGCAACGCCTGGAGCTTTACCCAGGGCCTAATATGTGGCCAGGTGAGCGTGGTGATTGTTATTTTGTTTTTCATCAAGTTTTTCGTGTTTGCCGATGGCCTGCCACAGCTGGCGACGCTGAAATCAACGAAACGTGACGTTGCAGCGGTCATCGTGAAAAGAGACAAGCAAAAAGAGGAGGATGAAGACGACAGTGCCAAATTGGCAACCATTCTTGAAAAAACTTACTACGACGTCGACACCCACGCGCCCGAGTCACTTGACTGGTTCAATGTGCTTGTGGCTCAGACAATTGCTAGGTTACGGGCTGAGGCTTTGCTAGCAGACAATATCTACCACCTGCTCAGTGACTTTCTTGAAAAACTGGACTTTCCGGATTACTTGGACCGGATACGGCTTCTGGAGATCGACATCGGCGACGACTTTCCGATTTTTTCGAATTGCCGAATCAAACATAGCTGTGACGACTTTGGCAGGCTCGAGGCTCGCATTGATGTGGATCTTTCCGATACGCTTACATTGGGCATTGAGACGAGGCTTCTATTGAACCACCCAAGGGCACTTACTGCAGCATTGCCAGTGCAGCTTTCCGTCTCGATTATTCGGTTTTCCGGCTGTCTTACGGTCTCTTTGGTAAACACGAACGAAACAGGCTTTGTGGGATCTGAGAATAAAGAAAATGGAAACTCCAAACACAAAGAGTCTGGCGGCACCGCCCTCATGTTCTCCTTTTCGCCTGACTATAGACTTGAATTCTCCGTCAAGTCGCTAATTGGCTCTCGGGCGAAGCTTCAAGACGTTCCCAAGATCTCAGAGCTTATAGAGAGCAAGTTGCGATCTTGGTTCAGGGAACGCTGTGTGGAGCCCAGGTTCCAGGTAATTCGCCTACCATCGATGTGGCCCCGGAGCAAAAATACCCGTGAACCCGCTCAGGCCCAGACTCGGGACGAGTAGCTGTAGTGGTGATAAGACAACTTTTAGAATTGCAGGTCACTTGAAGGCACGAATCCGGGGTTGAGGCGATCTGGATACTGTCATCTATCGCGAATAGTTCGAAGTCATAAACAGAGTTAAAGAAGGCACGGCAATGATACTTGACATAAGGATTCAGGATGGTGAATTGATTCAGACAGTCGGATCAACTCACATTTCCATAAGCATCGAATTCCTTCAAAGTCTACTGCCTACGCCAGAGAATTTTTCTCTCTTGCTATGCTGTATTTAGTATTCATCCTAACATGGATCTCTTGCGTCCACGCAAACGGACGTCCTCGAGCTTTTTCATGGTTTCCTGGAGCTTTTTGCGCCCACCCTTGGAAGCATAACTTTGGTGAAGCTCTTCGTACCCCTGGAGGAGCCACAGGTTGTATTGGTCTGCGTAGTCCGAATGTGTACTCAAAACAGCTCTCTCCATGACATACAAATCGACCGCCTTATCTTCAGGAAGGCTGGAGTAGGAGCTGAGTCCAAAATCAATAAGAATCACTTCATTATCCTGCAATATCAAGTTCAGCGTGGTCAAATCACCATGCACCATATCGTTGATATGCAATTTGGCTATCGCTGAGCCTGTGGCCTTCAAAACCTGCTCCACCTCTGTCGACACACAGCTAGCCTTGTCGCCCTCTCTCTCTAGATGCCAAAGGTAATTTTTAATCAGCGAAATGTCCCCATTCGGAAGATCTATACCCACATGGTCCATCCAGATAACACCATTGGGGGCATCTAGCGAAATCAACGCTGGAGCTGCCACGCCAATTTTCGCTAGCTTGGCCATGAACTTGGCCTCGCCTATTGTTCGTGACTTGGTGATTTGGGCGTCGATCTGGGGGTGTCTGTATGGTTTTGGAGGTCTGTATTTGACGATGAATCGAGACGCTTTTGGCTGTGGGGAGTAGGGATGCACGGTTGAGGAAAAAACCAAAGCTTCGGCGCCTTGCGAGATTAAAGAAAGCGGTATGTGCGGCACGACCCGCTGGACGTCTTTTAGTATGGCGTCTGTCATTGAGCACTTGTTTCTGGAGTAGTTGATGCTCAGTGCGAAGAGATAGAGGAGGTAGTACTGGAGGTGGGCCATAAGGAACGGCTCTTTATTTCTGAGAGATGAGTTCGGAATAATGGCGGGTTCGTTCTGTCTAGTTAACAGGAATGCAATTAGTGTAGCCGAAATGACGAATTTCTTCGAGTGTTCACTGTTCTCTATGTATTTCATCAGAAAGAGTGAGCTCTCGTCAGATTCTGGAATTTGCTTAAGGTTTCTTGATTTATTTAATGCACGTTGGCAGCTGAGAAGAATGCTGGCTTTGTGATTCCAGTAAAGCTCTGGGAATTTTGGCATGGCTTTAGGAAAGAAGGCTGGGTGCAAAAAGCGGCTCAGTAGGGAAGAGTACGCCGAATTGAAACAGCTCTTCTTAATTACTTCAAAATGTGGACTTAAACGTATAAATAGCTCCAGAATGTCTGCATTGTGTGATACTTTGAAATGCTGGCTTTGGCATCTAGTTTCAGTCCACACCAAAGTGCCGATCCTGGGGTCAACTTCACTCATAGACATTGTAGAAGTCAGCTGTATTTCAGATTAACTTCAGATAAACTTCATAAATTCAATAAAAACTGATCCGTTCCGGCCCCATCTGTCTTCAATCAAGTTGACCCCGATTTAGTCACCAATCAGTCCTTTCACTCTCCGACACTCATGAACTCCGATTTCGCAGCCATTGATCTCCGACCACAGATTCTGCTCAACACCAGCAGGGCACAAAAAAGTTCTTACTGTTGATTTTATTGAAAACTTAACAAAAAGAACGCAATTGCTTTACTACAGCCCCGCCCATTGGCCATCTCTCAATTTCACATATCCAGAGCAAACAGCACTACTCACTTGCCCCACACTACTGAATACACTAACCACGCCACATCACCAAAAGCCAACCAAAGACACTCACCCGAACGTCAAAGCCCAAAACCACTTCCAAATCACTTCCAGAACAGCCCCCACAACCCCCTTTCAGAATCCACCGCTCAATTCCATTTTTGGCCCCGACTGCCATTTCATACTACCGTGCGAATTGATATCAATACTAACTACTCACTATGGCAGAACTAGTGTATGTGGTGCCGCCATACCTCCTCAACACATGCGTGGGGCTCGATCTCCAACGAGAAGTGGCTGCTCTTGACTCCCGCCTTGCTGCTAAAAATGTTTTTTCTCCGCTGAAGCAGATCCACCTCCGTCAGCCCAGAGACATCGAAACCACCAGGGATGTGTTTCTGAACGACCCGGCGGTCAACAACATGATCAAGGAAAAGCTCAGGGACAAATTCGCCATCTTGGGCATGTTGGGGTCGTCGCCTCCCGAAAACGTTCCGGATGACTTGTTGTATGAGCTCTATGAGATATTCAAGGAACGGCTCAGTTTGGCTCAGGACCCGCCGTCCGTGGAAACTTCAAGGACTCAGGCCTCCAATGGCTCTGAAAAGCTGAAAAAGCTGGCCTTTGGCTATCCACGGTTAGGCGAGGTCAAATTCGGCCCGCTGTTTCTCAAAAACGTCGAAACGTGCTTATCGAGCTACTCCTTAGAGGCATTGCTCAATTGGGCCAAGGAGAGCTCTGAACACAAGTACTCCTTCTTCCCGTCGTTGGTAGTGGGAACACAGACGTTCCTCTCGCCATTGCCCATGTACTGGACACCACTCTCTGTCGATAAGCATCTTGAACACTTGGACAAGAATTTGGGCATGGAAATAGACACGCTGAGCGGCTACTCCTTGTTGAAATTCAAGCTTCAGGGCAACAGGCTACCTTTTGACGATTTGTTCCGCAAAAAACGCTATTTCAACTTCATTGCCAATAACGATGTGCAAGAAAAGTGTGGAGTTTTCTACTACGAGGTGCTGGTGGACCAGCTTGCCACTGTGGCTTCTGACTACAAACCGTTGATCAGTCTCAACGACTCCCTGCTAGCTGCTGGTAGCTCCTTGTTCTTCACTTTGGGTTATACCAAGCGTAAGGTACGGTTCGATAAAATGCCCACCAACACCACTACCGGCATCAACACCCAGAGCTTGGACTTGAAGGCTATCCAAAGCAACATATCCTTCTACAACCAGAACGTGTACAACAAGAAGATTGACGATGACACACTCACGTTTCTCGGGGCCGAGCCTGGAGTTTCTTTCGAGGGCAGTTTTGCCGTCAACTTCAACAACTCGTGTTCCTATGCATCCATCAAAAGCGGCGACAGCTCTTACCGAACGTCCTCGCTTAACACCAACAGGCGCTTTTCCCAGTTTAACAGACAGACGGCTGTGGACCAGGATACCAGCAAAATTGACGTCAAGGTGCCCTTCAATATTCATGCCAACAACCATGAAAGGATCAAAAAGCGTTTCAGAACTGATACTGTCGGCTGCGGTGTCAACTTCATAGACAAGACCCTTTTCATCACCTTGAATGGAATCCTCGTGAAGGAAATCACAGAGAAGGAGATGGTGGACTCGAACAGACACAAGGATAGTATCTTCGAACACGACCAAAAGATGGGCTCTTTGTTTCCCATGATTGGATTCCAGCTTTCAGATGTTTCACGGGAGTTGCCCGATGGAGAGCTTCCAGAAACAGTTGTGAAGACCAACTTCGGCCTCAAAGAGTTCGAGTTCAACATAAACAGGTACGTTGAGAAAATCAAGAGCAACCAGGCGGAGGCTCTCACAAAGTTGCTTTCAGAAGACTCGCAGACCCAAGCGCAGAATACGATCCCCGATGATACTTCCTTCGAAAAAGCTGTATCTGATATTCGGAGCGACTCAGAGGTATTGAACAAGTTCATCAAGGGATACTTGATACAGCACGGTTATCTCGACACCTTGAAATCTTTCAATGGTGATGTAGAAGATCTTGCTGCTCACATTCATGGGGATGTTGACATGGAAGGGGATGAGTCAAAGGAGCAGCAAGTTCTTGTGGAAGAGTCTCAGGCTCCTCAGAGACACCAGGTTCGACAACTTATCTACGACA
The DNA here is from genome assembly GCA_030563505.1 of Candidozyma konsanensis. Classification (NCBI taxonomy): domain Eukaryota; kingdom Fungi; phylum Ascomycota; class Pichiomycetes; order Serinales; family Metschnikowiaceae; genus Candidozyma; species Candidozyma konsanensis. Next base: position 68,432 of record JAJMJI010000016.1, on the reverse strand, counting down.
AGAAATTTCTTGAGGCTGGCGAGTTTCTCAAGAAGAACTACCCTCTGCTTGAGAAGCTCGATCTGTATCTTTTCGATCTTCGCTTCCAACATTACGTTTCGCTCGTCAAGCGGTACCTAAACTTGAAGTTCGGCCACGAATTTGATTTCGACTACAACGAAAAGTCCAATGACGAATATTTTAAAGCCGTGGTTCGCTACAACGAGGAGTTGGCCAAGCTGGTCTCAGCCAATTCCATTGCTAAAATGAAGGTAACAGAGTTTTCTGGGGTGATTTTGGCGAACAGCAAAGAGGAGCTAAGCGAGATGCCCTCAGCTCAAAAGGAGCTTGACAACCAGCACGTTGAGATTGAAAGATTGGCTAGTCGTGTAAACTCTGCAATCTTGGGGCTGCTCAATTTTGAAAAGACATCGAAACTCGAACATCTTATCCAAAGCGCAGGTAACAACATCAAGAGCCTATGCATGGAGAATGACAATGCGTACAAGCTTGTGAACTATGAGCAAGATTACATTGACATCTAGGGCGCAGGTGAAGCCGTCTTTTTGGATTCTGGGCCCGTTTTGGACCTTTTGTTGGATTTCTTCAAAACTGGAGCCGCACGTTTCTTTGGCACGGCTTCCACGATAAAGTCCAGCGCCATATCAAATTTATCAAGAAGATTTTCGTCAATATTGGAAGGAAACTCGACATCCGCAAGTCTATTGTTACGATGGCTATGGTACAATTTCATTGCCCAGGCGCCTTTTTCCAAGTCCTCCAAGGACTCGATATCATATTTCCTGGCAACCCCAATCATCACCAGCAAGAAATCGTCGGCATATTCGGTGACGTTGTACTTTATTGGCTGGCTCGGGCGTAGGGGCTGTTGCACAAAGTATAGGAAAGCCTCGTCACTGAAGAAAGGAGGAGCCAATGGAGTAACGTCTTTGAGGACCGCTAAAAGCAAGCTGGCAGTGGCCGGACCGACGCCTCTCAATTCCGTTAAGCGTTTCAAGCTCAGGCGTAGCGTTTCCTGGTACTCGTGCAAGTCCACGTCCAGCCAATTGGTGTGTTTCGTTGCATAGTTGGTGAAGATCAGGAATCCATTCTTCGTTGCCTTTTCCACCGCTTCTTCCGAATTGCCCTGGATGAGCTTGGGGAGCGAGGGCCGGAATTTGCCTTTGGCTAATTTCCAGTCCATTAACAACGCCAACTCATCCTTGGTGATAGATAGGCGTCCTTGGGAGTATCGTTTGCTTAACTCGGCAGGGAAGTCTATGGCTCTCCAATCATCCAATTTCAGCAAATTCCACCCGTGCTTGCCGTATAACTTCAGCAGCTGGCGCAGAAGCTCGTCTGTTATTCGAGGGTATAGCAATTTGGTGCCATTGGCCAAAGAAGTGGCGTAGTCCATGTTGATGGAAAGTTGATGCGCGGCTGCGAAATGGGATAAACGAATAGGATTCCTGGGATTCGGAAAAGGCTGCCTGGAGACAGAAACGGGATCTTTGCTATGTATGGATCTTTCGAGATCATTGAAATTATTCTGTGGGCTCGGATGCAGTGGTGGTGATTATACGAATAATGCAATTGTGGTGAGTGTAGATGTGAGACATCAAGAAGGTAAGGGTCAATGTGGAAGGAAAGGGAGAACGGACGAGCAATTGAGGTAGAATCTAGTTTACCATTTTCTAGTTCATTCTTGTGACGTCTAGTGATTGCTGCTGGAATTTATGGTCATTGGTATACGTAAGAGGGAGTCTGAGACAAACGAAAAGATACAGCTTAGGGCCAGTTCTTATACAATTGGACATATTTGAGGGACATCTTCGGGATATTATAGCTTTATGGCATTTCACCCAAGGGCAAATCTCAATTGCAAGGCAGCGACCACAGGTGAAAAATTACACCAATAGACATTCACTGATGGAGATTCACTCTTTTATGAAAAGTCCAACCTACAACAAGGGATCCAGCGACAGCTCTACACTTCACTTTGAAAAATCTTCTTCTTCATCATCTTCTTCCTCTATGGTTGGAATTCCTATATTGGGGAGCCCACTCTTTGAGAGACCTGTAGCACTCTTGCAAAACATATATACAAAACGCCAGATGACACAGGATTCTCTCAATGCCCCATTTCAATCTCTAAGCATCACGGATCACAGGCTGAGCCGTCGCCAGCTTCAGCTTCTTAAGATCCATTCTGCGGTGTGGCGTGTAGTTCAATGGAAACACAAGATCCAACACCACATTCTGCACCAACGAAAACACCTGCGAGCTGAGCCAGTATAGCGTCAAGGCCGTGGGGGCATGCAAGGAAATCGCCATAAGAAATACCACGCCCATACGGGACAAATTGCCCAAGGAGTCGAATATCGTCGGACGAAACGCTCTCTTTCTGCCTGGCGCTTTCATCAACAGAAAGGTCTTGAGCGACCATTCAACGTTCAGAATCGCCACTATCCCAATGGCAATGGGAAAAATATGCAAGGGGTCTAGCGCAGTGAGATCTGTGAACCAGAGAGCACCTTCTTCATAGAGAAGAGGATCTAGAGGCTTGTTCGCCAAGGAGTCCCAGGTGGACCAGCCGCTCAAGTTCCGGAACGTCATCGACATACATACCCACAACGGGATTTGGGCCGCCGGCAAGAAGAAGTTTTTGTATAGTTGGACGTTATTCTCCTTGAAGAGCTTCTTTTGTCTTTTTCTTGTTTCCTTCGCCAGAAGCACCATTATTTCATCGTACTTCATTTGTTTTGCCGGCAGAGTCATTATCGGCGACTTGTCCGCCATTCGAGCCGCCTTCTGTGCTTTTCTGGCGAGTTTCATACGCAATATAGGCCCTGTAGCGGCCACTATAGGCCTTAAGGCGTTCTGTTTCTGCACTCGGAGCCGCTGCATGACTGCCAATGGAAGCGTCCATAATCCACGAAGCGTAAATGTCGTCAAAGGAATAACAGCCCACCAGGGAAGCCCAGAGACTGTGTGAATCTGTTCAACCGACTGGGTAAGAATGTTGATAATGGCCGTGGGTTCGAGCGAAAAGTTGCGATGCTGGGAATAGCGAGAAAACGGTGCTGGGAAAAATGCTGAATTTTGACGAATCGTCCTTAGACTCCGAGCAGGAGCTACGGCACTGATTCGTAGCATGGAGTAGTGATGAGAAGTCTTGATGTCCTGTACAAGGAGTGCTTGGTTGAGTCAAGAGAGCCCAGTTATGTGGGCGGTTCCAGGAGACAAAGACAATTTAATGGGGCATCTGGAAATATTTTCAAGCGAACAACCATCTCCTCCGCTCAGAAATCCCTTTTTCTCCATGGTTTCAGCTCCCCCAAAAACCATCACGTGATCACCGCCTCTTTTCAGCGTTCTCCAGAATCCACAACCCAGCCATGTCCTCCAAAACAGAAAGAGCTTGCATGCTCTGCGGCATCATCCAGCCTTACAGACGCTTCATAGAGACCGGATGTCCCAACTGCGAGTCTGTGTTGCATTATGCGGACAACGAGGACGGCCAGATCCAGGACTGTACTTCTCCAGCATTTGAGGGTTTGGTGGCCCTTGGAGACGACAACAAGGCTTCGTGGGTCGCCCGCTGGCTCCGTATCGACTCCTTCGTGGCTGGCTTGTATGCGGTGAAGGTAAACGGCAAGTTACCGCCTCATATCATCAGTGACTTGGAGGACCACAATATCAGTTATAGACCCAGAGACGGCAGTGCCGAGGACTAGCTGGACAGAAAAAGAGTGTATTATAATTACATAGCAAGGAAAGGAAAGTTTGTGTTTTTGTAGGCGGGTGGGAATAGAAATGGTGTGGGATCAAGAGAGTGAGTTCCATGGTGATGTGACTATTTGGTACGAGCGGGTGTTTTCGGATTGGGGCGATGAAAATGATTTAATTTGGAAAGAGACATTACGCTCAGTCAAACGGGACGAGAATTTGATACTCCGTCCTTCTGTTGATAAACCTATAGTCTCATTTCCAATACCACTGAATCCCATCATTCCGAACCAGCGTAACGACAAAGTGAGGTTAGATTTTCATGAAATTGCCGACTCTGCTTTTTTCTCTTTTCCTTCTTGAGAGAAAAGTCTCATGGGTTAGTTACTAAAAAATCGCCATTGCACCGACGCATATGATAGCTTTAAAATTACAAGAATTAAATTCTTTGCATTTCGATCATCCACCAATCATCTATCATAATTACTTGGCAATTCGAGAATGCTTACAATCTACAAGCAACGCCTTTGAGGTTCACGTCAAATAATACAACTACACTATATGTAGTGTCCCAACGTCGTGGCGACCTGGTGAAGTTTCATCACAGTGGACGTCTTGTCCCAATTAGACCGATCAGCCCAAATAACGTCCATAAGCTTGGCCATGGTAAACTCAAGCTTCTCCACAGTAAAGCCCTCGGTGAACTCCACCATGCGCTGTTCGAAGAACTCCTTCGTATCTGGAGGAATGATCAACTGGCGGCCAGAGTCAACAGAAAAGTCGCCTTCGGCTTCAGACTCGCTTTCAGGGTCTTGTTGAGTCACAATAGCCACTGTCTTCTGCTGCTTAGGTGAATCTATCTCCATAGGATCCGCCTGACTTGCAGACTTTTTCTCAAGTGGAAGCTCTTCTGGATTTTCCTCTTTGCTTGCCCCGTTTTCAGCCGTTTCAGGCTTGATTTCGATTTCTCCGTTCTCTTTAACATCTTCAGTGGCTTCTGGATTCTCGGCCGTTTTGAATTCCTCTGGGTTCTCCGTAGCATGACCGTTTAATTCAAGCACATTCAGTGATGCTGCATCTTCCGTTGGCGCTGGGACTAAGCTTTCGACTGGCGCTCCTTCAACAGTAGTACTATCCTCGAGAAGGCGGACAGGTTCTGAACCGTTAAGGTCCGCCTCCGCTGCCTGGGCAATCTCTTGCTGCTTCTTCTCAAATTCCGCCTTGAGCTTTTTGTATTCTTCGAGCAACTTGGCTTGTTTTTCAATTTCTCTGATTCTAAGTTCCTTGCAGGCCTTGGCGAATTCAGGGTTGTTGAAATCATCGATACCAAACTGTGCATTCGTCATCATCTCGTTTGCCTTGAGGATCCTCTCTCTATCGCCAGAGTTGATCGCATCCTTCACAATCATTCTGACGTCTTTTAGAAATTGTTTGGCCTCAGAGTAGAAGCCGTTCCAGATCCTCTCCTCTATCGTATCCAAATCCATGTTATAAAAGAATTTACCCGTGTTCAATTCCTTGATCATGTTAGGGTGCTCAGGATCCTCGGAAATAATGTACGCCACCTCATAGGTGATCATTGGGTTCTCCAAAATCGATGGTTCGTACAAATGATGCAAGTAGCTCTCATCAATAATGGGCTTTCTGAAACGCTTGTAACGATTCTTGAATAGGTCCATCAACCCAGCGAGTTTGATTTTCAACAAGTTCTTTAGGCGCTTGTCTTCATATTCCTGTTGTTTGTCATGCTTCTTTCCGAGCAGAACACCGCTTGTGCTCTCAGCGGGCACGATAGCAAGCTCCTTGAGCTTTCGCTTAGGCCTGTTCGACAAGTCATTTAGGAACTCGTACGGCTTCATCTGCAATGCTCCTTCGACAGTCTTAAAAAAGTTTCTTCTAGCTTCCGTGCTTGGATTCTCCAAGAAGACGTTATTGCTGTCGCTCAGAATTCCTAGGGTTATCTTGAGGTCTGACTCCAATTCATGGAAAGGTCTTTCTGCCATTCCGAGTAATAGTATTTTCTCGTTACTCTTCAAGTTACGAAGTAATCCTGCAAGAGTTGCTTTTGCAGAGTGTGTCATCACATCAAACCAGGTGTCGATGTTGGGGATGAAAATGATGGAAGGCTGGTGCCTCCTTGCCTCGATGAAGGTCTGGACTATGCACAGCTCTGGCGTTCTGGTAACATCACCGAAAATGGTAGCGAGATCCAAGTTTTGGACTTGAAAGCCTTCGAGAACATTAAGAATTGCAGCTCCGAGGTATTGCTGACCGGCGCCAGCTTCACCACAGATAAGCAAATGGGGCTTGCAGATTCGAGAACTCTCCAAACTCTTGAGAAGCTCCTGTTTGCCAAATCCACCATCAGCATCATGGATAGTGGGATCTAGGTACATGGCCTCCTCGAGATTCGTGAGCTTCTTCTTGCCACCAATACTAATAGAGTCTGGAAGCAACGCACTCAACTTGGAGACAATCTGATCAAGCGATTCTTGAAGCAAGGGTTGTAACCGCTCTGGAAGAGGAGCCGAGCCTGTTGAGGTTGACCTTGCACTGGAAGGAACAATCTTCTCGATGGCTCTCATAAAATCTTTGGCAATGACTTTGACCTTGGATGGGTCCACTTTGAGTTTGTCTGAGGAACGATATATCTGAGGATACTTTCTTTGAATGGAGTTCAAAGCTGCCTCGGTACAAAGAGCACGCAAGTCGGCACCACCGTATCCCTTGGTAAGACCTGCAATCTTCTCAACAAAAATCTGTTGAAGAGGAGGTTCCCACTTGCGCGTGTGGATCTTCAAGATTTGCTCTCTTGCTGCCAAGTCTGGAAGAGGGAAGTAAAACTCCCTATCAAATCGACCTGGACGCCTCAATGCGGGATCCACAGAGTCCGGTCTGTTGGTTGCACCAATTACAATAACCTGACCTCTATTATCCATACCGTCCATGAGTGCAAGCAAAGTGGACACAATACTTGCATGGATCTGCTCTTGTTTTGAGGAACGCACTGGTGCCAAACCGTCGATCTCGTCGAAGAAAATAATGGAAGGCTGTTGGTTTTTGGCTTCTTCAAATAGCAATCTCAACTGGCGCTCAGCTTCACCGACCCACTTACTCAAACAGTCGGCACCTTTACGCATGAAGAAGGTGATTTTTCTGGATGGAGTCGAACAGCTAGCAGCAAGCGCTCTGGCCATCAATGTCTTACCTGTACCAGGAGGACCATGAAACAAAACTCCTCTAGGGGGTGTAATTGAGAAATTCTGATACAACTCGGGGTATAGAAGCGGCAAGGCCACCATCTCCTTGAGCTGGTCGATATAACCATCAAGGCCACCGACTGCAGAGAAGTCGATGTTCATGTCCACGCCTAGAGGATCTGTGTCACTGAGGCTGTTTTTCTTCTTTCCCTTGTCACCCAAAGCTTCGGCACCAACCACTTTGGTATTGTTGAGCATACCGGATGGAGCAGGAGCCGCATTGTTGGATGTCAAAGGCATAGAGCCCATGGAGCCGCTCACGGAGGGCCTTGGCTGGGCGCCTGCGTTTGAAGAAGGAACAAACTCGTCGTCAGAAGAGTCTGACTCGTTTCCGCCAACCAAGCTATTATGAGCATCAGCAGGCATTCCAGGAATAGGAATACCGCCAGGGGGGATATTCTGGCCTAGAAGAGAGATCACATCACTGCCGCCAAAGGGACCTGCCGTGGGGAAAAGCAATTTACGGAAGTCGCTTTTGTTGCCCACGTTCTTTCTGTTTCTCTTAGACGGTGGGACAAATCTCGCAGCGCTCAAGGCATCCAAATCATGATCGTTCTGGATTGCGGGTGGAATGGTGTAGTCGACTTTCTCGCCTCTCTCTCTAAGCTTGTGCTTGACTGGGCTTTCTTCCTCGGGAGACAGGTCCCGCAAGTCCTGGATTTCTTGGTTGATGTCATCATCTTCTTCCTCCGCATCGTCGTCAAAATCGTCAGCACGAGTGAGACGTTTTCTGGACCTGCGTGGCTCGGCCAGACGTGATCTGGACTTGGGCTTCCGCCTCAGTCTGCTTCTGCTAGTGGAGCTGTACCCATAGTAGTTGTCTTCATCTCCATCCTCCTCGGGTGCAATAAACTGTTTTTCTCGTAGCCTTTCGAGGAAGGCATCGTCCTCTTCAAAAGCATCGCTGTCATTATCGGACTCAAGTTCAGCCTCCTCTTCTTTGAAGTCGGAGTCTTCACCGTCTCTTGTCAGTCTGAGACGCTTGGACTGTCTTCGGCTTTGAGCCCTCAGTCTTTTTGAGGGGAGGATTTCGTCGTCTTCGTCAAAATCCTCATCGTTGGCATCGTCTTGCTCTGGAGCTGATTCTGGCTCTTCTGGCTCTTCTGGTTCTTCCTGGTCTAATTCGTTTTTCACTTCTGACTCCGCCTTGAAATCTGGAGCATCGAGATTCTCGTCGTCAGAGTCTTCGAGGTACGAAACGGGCTTCTTTGAGCGACGACTTGAGCCTTCAAACTCATCGTCGCTGCTTGCCAAGTGCCTAGAGGTCCGTGTTGGTCTGACCATTTCTTGGGCTCTGGCTGGGTTGTATGACAAAGTGACGGGAAGGATTATGGTGGACGGGTTTTTTAAAGGTGGACAGTGAAGTCAGCCAGCTCTCTGTGCTTTCCGAGTGATTAATATCTCAGGTTTTTCAAAACACCAGGAGCTATATATTTGAATAAGCAGTGTCGGTTTTTGAGGTGCCGCACTGCGTCGTTCGCGTCACGTGCAAGGTTCCACTTTAGACACCTCAACAACAACAGCCGTTTTGCACCAAAAGTATAGAATTTTAACAAAAGAACCAAAAATTCGAGTTCTTCAAGTGTCTAGGACCACAGCAGTACCAAAAATATCCCAATTTCCTTCACTCCACCCAAACCAAACTCGCATCTCAAAACGCTCATTTTCTGAGCGTGTTTGCAGCCACGTCAAAACGGGCGGTATTATTATGTACGCCGACGTCTATCAGGCAAAAGGATGCCGGTCCTGCAGAATGGCTGTGATCGAAGCTTTTTCGTCTGTCCTTTGTGTTTTAGCCTTTCGCTTATCACCAAATACTACGTTACACATGCCCCACTGTGCACCAAAAGGGTAAAAGTCAGATAATGCGGAGTTGGTAGTTTCTTGGAGCCGGTGGACATGCTGTGATTTGGTATTTTTTGGGACTAGGCTGATTTTTCTATTTTTGGGCTTCTGGGAGTTTCAGTGTTGTTACAGGTGGTAGATTTGAATCAAAGCTTCTTCATTTTACGCTGATGTTGAGCTTTCGTTGGTGTTGGTGCTGTCGAGGTGGTGGTATCATGGGGTCGTGCGCGCACCGCTACATCCAGAGTCCTATTGGTTGCGAAAGGTGTGGGGGTTTTGAGATTGTTTGAGTGATTAGAGTGGCCAGATTTTTGATAGGCTGGGTAAAGGGTGTTTTTTAGGTCTTGAGAGAGAAATGGATTTTTGAAAAGGTGGATTTCATAGATTTTGTGACTGGAGGTTCAGATGAGTTCGTAGACCATTCTTGCCCCTGGGCTTGATTAATGAGGGAACCATATTAGTAATAAGTATTTTTGACATATAAGACGATATTTTTGCTCAATTTGTCTGCTCCAGATACTTGAAAGCAGGATGGGTTGGCTCACTTATGTTGTCTTCAATTACTGGTGATTCTATTAAGGATGGGCGGGACACTCTTGATAGTGTTTCCAAATGAGCCATCCTATTATAGTCACCAAACAAAATCAATATATTCTGTTTAACAAGCCTCAAAAAAGGATGCTCCGGCCACATTGAGGAGAATTTTTGATTGGCTGTAGAATTAAACGGAGTGACTTCATTTCATTTCGAGCGACTACTTAACTCAATTCCCTTGAATAAATGATAAGAGCATGCCCTAAGATGGAAAGTGGTGGTGTGATAGCGTTACAATCAGGATGCTACAATGATCCTCAAGTGAACGTTGGGGCTGAAGCCCCTCCTTTATTGGTACCTTCAACAGCATTACCCAAAGATGAATATGAACATTAACCTCTATTTACAATGTCAACCCACAAAAGTTCAGTCCTGGGCTCCCTCTCTGGGTTTCACCTTCTGCATCAACTTGTCCTCGTACTTGCGGTTGGACCCAGTTCCATAAGTGGAGTCCTTCCCGATTTTGGCAAACTCTAAGGTCCTCTTACTTTTGTCCACGGCAAGGCGGTCTAAAATCTTTTTACTCAAGTCAGTCATGTATGGTTGCACGCAAATTGTCGTCACTCTAATCCCCTCTGTGGCAAGGTAAACCAAATAATTTCTGATAGTTCTTTCCGTTGAAGGCTCATTTCCCACGTGTTTGTTATACAGCCAGGGTTCTGTCGCCTGAAAGAACTCGTTAGTCGAGTCCACCACTGCCCACCACTGCTTTAAAGCTTTCATATGGTCCAACAGGGCCAATGAGTGATCCATCTTCTCCTTGAGAGAGTCGACCGCAGTCACAAGTGCCTCCTTCATCTCTAAGATCTTCTGCTTGTCCAGACTGTTCACCAGGTCCTGCTTCAACAACTCGTCGATGTTGTCGAACTCCCCCGCTTGTGCCTGTTGCAAGCCATGTGCTATTTCGAAATTTGGCGCACACACTCTGGATGTCAAATTTGCAAACTTGTTGAGAAGCATCGCTCTATGATTGTGAAAAGCATTTTCACTGAAGTTACAGTCTGTGTTGATGTTGGACTGCTCCATCAAGAAGAAACGCAACGGGTCCACGCCGTAGTGATCCGCCATGGCATACGGATCGACGACATTTCCAAGACTCTTGCTCATCTTTTTGCCATCACAGAGCCAGTGGGAATGCACAAAAATCGTCTTGGGAAGTTCGATTCCAGCGGCCATAAGGAAGATAGGCCAGTATATACAATGAAATCTCATGATGTCCTTTCCAATGACGTGGTGAGCTGGCCAGATGTTGTCTATAGCAGCCGTGTCTGCTTTGGGGTATCCTGCTGCGGTCAAGTAGTTCAAAAGAGCATCGAACCACACATAAACTCTCTGTGTTGGGTCATGTGGAACTTCAATTCCCCACTGAAGGCGAGACGTGTGACGTGAAACAGAGAGATCCTGTAATGGCCCGCTTTTTAACTCTTCGAGAATCTGCTTCCTTTTGGGCTCTGGCTGAATAAACCCAGGTGTTTCTTCAATGTAGCGTATGAGAAGCTCTTGGTATGCTGATAGCTTGAAGAAGTAGTTTTCCTCTTCTTGGTAAACGACCTCGTTGCCAGTTTCTGTGGATATCCTGAAAGTTTTTCCGTTATTGGTCACCTCTTCAGTCTGTGACTCAGGGTAGAATGCCTCGTCACTTACACAGTACCAACCACTATGCTTCCCCTTGTACACAAGCCCTTTATCCATCATGATATTCCAAAAATGACTCACGGTTTCTATATGGTCTGCATCTGTGGTTCTGATGAACCTCAGGTAGTCTATCTTCATTGTATGTGCTAGATGCTTGAAGTTCTGTGAGACCATATCCACCAATTCCTTAGGAGGAAGATTTTGCTTTTCTGCCACACTCTGAATCTTCAATCCGTGCTCGTCTGTGCCCGTAAGAAAATAAGTCTGACGTCCCTTTAGCAGTTCCCATCTGACCCTCGTATCAGCTAAAAGCATGGAATATAGGTGTCCAAGATGCGGGCTGGCATTGACATAGAATATGGGTGTAGTTACGTAGAATGGCTTCGTGGAATGACGTATGGATCGGCTGAAATAGCGGTACATGGCTCTTTCTATAGAAGAGTCTGGAGTAGTCTCTTGACGATTTAGTACGCATGCAGGTCAGACCTAGAGTCAGAATACGTAGATGCCTACGCCAGTCACCACCGGCTGTAAATTCTCTATATATGACTAGGATGAGTAGCTTCTGGTATCGGCGTGCTTGGAATCGACGAAAATAGCCATCAAAGCAAAAACCGAGTAGAAGAGACCGAGGGGGTAGGCAATTAATGAACGCATATTGTGCAACTTCAATGCCGTGATAAAGAGTCCAGAGGCACTGAATGTGCACCAAAAAACAGCAAAGGCACTCAAAACGTATCCAACTGTCGAGTCCAACGCCACCACAAGCCCCAACGCACATATAAACACCAAAGGCAACAAGCAGTAGCCAATAATCGATGCCGAGCGGGTCAAGTCAATTTGTACCTCGTTACTCATGAGCTTGAAGAGGTAATGCAAGCTGACAATGCCGAAAACTCCCACACCATAGACGTATCCGAATTGAACTTTTCCCGACAATAGTAGCAAAGTGCCGAACAACAAGACAAAGAGAATGGGGCCGGCCAAATCCGAGTCGCTCATGATTTCTGGGTTGATGTCACGCTGAATGGGATTCAACACGGCTAGCGTCTTGCCCTTGATATGCAGAAAGTTGATTCCCAATTCCTCCAATAGCGGAGGCTCTCCCGGGTATCCCGAGGTGCCGAATGCAGCAATGAATCCCGGCGTGAGTTCACCGCCCATATCGCCCGAAACATCAAAATGTGATCCAAACATCGTGTCCATAGATCCCATGTTAGGACTGGAAACTGAGGGTTGCTGGTACGCCTGGCTGGCGTAATTGGACTGATAGAACTGCATGTTATCAGTGGGGTTTTGTTGGTAGTACGTCATTGTGGCTCTTCTGTGGTTTTGGTATTTTAGAGAAAAAAGCAGGTGTTGTTGTAGATCGAGCAGTGGTGTTGAAGATTGACGTGAAGGTCACGTGCGACGTTTTCAATTGAGCAAGGTTGGGACAAGAGCTTTGGAGAGTGGTTTGGGGTCTATTTTCGGATGGTGGAGGAGAATCGATATTGGACTTTGGAATTTCTTCTGTTACAATTTTTTGTTTGTTCGAGGGTAGATTTGTGGTTTTTGAGACGAAGTGCGAGAGTTGCGGTAGAGGTATAAACGCACTGGAATGTGTGACACCTAAGAGTTATCATAAATACTTGTAGAAATTTTTCAAATCTCAATTGTGAAGTTTTCAAGTTGGCAACGAATTTTCAAAGAAACCAAATACACTCATAAATGTATGCGGCGTGGCTTTCAAAGCCAGTGTAAGAATGTTCAGTTGCAAGACCACTCGGAATCCGCCATTCGAGAACATACCGAATTACAGTTTATTTTTGAATTTGAAAAACCCTCACAATAGAGTTTAAGATAAAATGTTGTGTTGATATGAAATTTAGTTGATTAATACAACCGTATCCCAGAAATCAATCGCATGCCACTAGTGGGAGTAACCACTGACAGAAGAGAATAATGAATTAAAATTGTACGTGCGGACCAATTCCGCTCTGATTTTTCATCATTTACTGGTGTTCACTTTGGGCGGTCTCTAGTTGCTTTAGTCGACCATAGACCCACATTTGTGCTACTTTTACCAATTTTTTCCCTTGGCTGCTACTGAAGGTAGTGCCGCAAAATGAAGCCAGTCCACAGTTTTCGTTTCGCTGAAAGATGAAGAATGCTGGCTTGATCATCGCTGGTGGAGGCTCATGACGCTTTTGAGATAACTTCGCTTACGACTTTGAGGAATTACAAGGATGCTGGCGATTCGCTCTGTTCTGGTGAATTTTTTGATTAAAAGGCAAAAGACGAAGACAGCAGGCCACTGCAGTTGTCCGATCACGAAAAGCTTCCTCGGCTACAAGAAAATCCAGAGATAACTATGGATCAATCATTCTCTGAGAGTCTAAGTTCTTGACAATCAGAAGGTTCCACTGGTCAAAACTCTTCCCATGGTTGAGGTATTTCTTAAGCAGAATTGAGCTTTGTGGACCAAAAAATGCAAAAGCTGGTAAACTGCGCCTTGCCCGGAGTTTGTACCGTCAAACATAGCTCTGTCGACGTTTGCGTGGCAAAAGTGGTTATCACCTCGGAGTTTATCGGAGCTTAGATCTCACCGAGAATAGAACCATGCGATTGTGGGGGAAACACGGCTGTCCACTCAATTGAGCTGAAAATCCATTCTCGTGCAATTTTAACATTCATACACAATTGGGACTTCGAAAGGAAGCCGTCAGAACAAAAAGAGGCTTTTTCCCCTCAAACAATGGCCATTATACGTCAACGTTTGAAGCCTCTCTGAGCCACAAAATCCTAATCGCACCCATGCGGTTCTGCGCAATTTGTGTCAAGAACCACAGCAAGCGTTTAGTATAAAAGAGCCACATCACCACGCGAATTTATCAATTTTCAACACTCACTTCCTTTCAAAATGGCTCCAACTCAAAACAAAGTTTCTTTCACATTGAACGATGGCAACAAGATCCCCGCCGTTGCTTTGGGCACTTGGCAGTCTCCAAATGAAGACGCTGCTGAAGCCGTCAAGACTGCCTTGCAAAACGGTTACATTCACATTGACACTGCTGCCATCTACGGCAACGAAGAAGGTGTTGGCCAGGGCATCAAAGAGTCTGGCGTGAAAAGAGAGAACATCTACCTCGTCACCAAATTGTGGAACACCGCCCACGGAAACCCTGAAGCTGCCTTGGACGAGTCTTTGAAGAAATTGGGCACCGACTACGTCGACTTGTACTTGATCCACTGGCCAATCAACACCAGCGACAAAAGAGCGGCTAAGCCTGAGGAGTATGACTTCATCGAGACCTACAAGGCTTTGCAGCCGTTGGTCAAGGCCGGTAAGGTCAAGTCGCTCGGTGTTTCGAACTTCACCAAGGAGAGAGTGCAGAAATTGTTGGCAGACAAGGACGTCACCATTAAGCCCGTTGTCAACCAGATTGAGGCTCATCCTTTGTTGATGCAGCCTGAGTTGACGGAATACTTGGCTTCTGAGGATATCTTGGTCGAGGCTTACTCGCCATTGGGCTCGGGCGATGCTCAATTGGTCAACAACCCAGTTATCAACGAGCTTGCCAAGAAGTACGAGGTCAACTCTGGTCAAATTCTTATCTCGTGGGCGGTCCAGAGAAAGACCGTCGTGTTGCCCAAGTCGGTGCAGAAGGAGAGAATCATCAACAACATCAACACTGTGGAGCTTTCCAAGGAGGACTTCGAGACGTTGAACAATTTGAGCGGTAAGTACGGAGTACACCGTACTTGCAACCCACCTTGGGATGTCTTCAACTAGATGAGTGCTGGGTTGAAAAATAGATTTAGAAACAAAGCATAATAAGCGCCCCATAATCACTTGTAATTCCCAGATATAACCATGAATTATCCCAAATCGTCTCAATTGTGTGGCCTTTGCAGCCAAAACTCGACCTCGGTCTTTGGTTGTAATAGATTTGATCAATGTTGTCTTCTTCAAAATGATCCTAAAGGATTGCCTGACTAGGAGAGTCTAGTTGGATCTAATGAACGTGAAAATGAAGATGTCACCCCAAAACGCTGCTTAAGTTGAAGTCTTTTCTGAAATCTGAGATAGAGTAAACTGCCTTACCATCCTACAGATATCCAATGAAATGCAGAAGAGATTCAAAACATCTTTTTTTTTTTTAAACTGAGATCTTTTGATAAGAGAGAAAGCGCCTTCAATAAGGTCTTAAAATCAATTTCTTTTGACCCTTGCAGTGGGCCTTGTTGTCTTCAAGCTGGTGTCTTAAGGAATATCCATTACGGTAATCCGCCAACCGAAAACTTGCAAAAACAAAAGATTTTATTTTCTTCGACAGAGAAGCTCTAAAAGACGACAATTACTTCAAAATTCGTATCAAAAATCGAGAGGACCCGGTGGCTGGCGATGCATCTCGATATATCTCACCAAATCAATTGAAGCGTTGAGAACCGAGAAGTAGAAAAACAGTCCAGTTAATTCACCGTCAATAGGTTTTTGGTGTGGCTGAAAATTTTACTCTGGGTGCTACAGAATCCAAAAAAGCTATCTAAAAAAATTGAAAAAAAAGCGCCATGCGACCATGAGAAAATTCAAAAAAGCGCACTTTTCTAGCGCTTCTTATATGGCTTTCTCCGGCATCCAGTACTGTCTGTTACAGTGGCCGAGTGGTTAAGGCGACACCCTGCTATTCCGCAGCCTAGGTGTTGGGCATTGCCTGCGCAGGTTCGAATCCTGTCTGTGACGATTTTTTTTATCACTACACCTTTATCACTTCTTAATGCGAATTTAAAGATTCTTCAATCACGCTGGCCCCATGTCCCAATCGCTTATTGTTTTTGAGCCCTCGGGCAAGGTGCTCCATCTTGTGAATAACAAAACGTCGCCGTTCAACGACCTCATCCATAGCATTGTCAACGACAGCCACACCGAATTGAGCCCCGGTTTCTACACCACTCTGGCTTCTCAGAAACGATTCTATGCTTTGAAGAAAAACGGCATTTACGCTGCTGTTTATTTTGATGTCGTGACCACTTTGGATAGCGACAAGGTCAGACAGTGTCTTCTGGACGTGTTGAGGACATACACTGTGGTCACAGAAGAAGATCAAGATCCACTGAAGTTGGCCAAGTTGATCGACTATCAGTTCAGCCAGTTGACGAAGTTAAAGACAGGTCCTGTGGCTGAGAAAGCTCCTGTTGCAGAAACGGCGACAAAGCCAGAGACCAAGGAAAAGACCAAGAAGAAGGGATCCAAGACCATGAGAAAGTGGGTCAACGGTGAGATGGTAGAGGTTAATGAGAGCGGTGTATTGGACTACTCTGAAGGCAAAGGGGATTCTGCAGAAGCTTTAAGCCGCACTGAGGCTATTTCGGTGGATAATTCTAATTTCAAGCGTACCGACGATTTAGTCTTGGTCAGTGAGCTCCAGGATATCTTGGGCGAGGAAAGCGACGAAGACGAAGACGCCCCCAAAACCATGACCAGCACGTTTTTCGGGAAAGTGTCGTCGTACTTTGGCGGTGCCGCCGATATCAACGAGGTATCGAAGAAGTTCTACGACCAGCTCATATCAAAAAACATTGCACCACCCACGGCAACGGCCATTCTCGACAAGATCAAGGCCACAATCGGCAAAAAGAGCGTCACGGTGGCGGAGTTCAAGCTGGTGCTCACGGAAGAGCTCACCAAGACACTCACACCTAATGTGTCCACGGACCTTCTCTACGACATCAAGCGGAACAGCGCCAGCAAAAAGCGGCCATATGTTATTTCTGTGGTTGGCGTCAACGGAGTGGGCAAGTCCACCAATTTGGCCAAACTAGCGTACTGGTTCTTGCAGAACAATTTGAACGTGTTGATTTGCGCCTGTGACACCTTCAGGTCGGGTGCTGTTGAGCAGTTGAAGGTGCACGTAAACAACTTGCAAAGACTCAATTCCACCGCCTCCACGGAGTCCAAAATCGATCTTTTTGAGAAAGGCTACGGTGGAGGTGATCATGTGGTCAATACCGCCAAACTGGCCATCAACCACGCCCAAGAGGAAGGCTACGACATTGTCTTGATTGACACAGCCGGAAGAACGCACTCTAACGCCAAACTTATGGCACCACTTAAGAAGTTCGGCGATGCTGCCAACCCAGACAAGATCATCATGGTCGGAGAAGCCTTGGTTGGCACTGACTCTGTGGAGCAGGCGATCAACTTCAACAATGCATTTGGAAACAGACGGAACCTTGATTTCTTTATCATTTCGAAAGTCGACACTGTGGGCGACTTGGTCGGTTCTATGATCAACATGGTGATGGCCACTCGGGTGCCTATATTGTTTGTGGGCACTGGCCAGACATACACAGACATCAAGAAGCTCAGCGTGAAGAGCGTGGTGGATATGCTCACGAGGTGAGTGAATGTGATGGTGATGTGTTGGAATACCCTGATGATAAGGGGCCATTTCAGATGGCTTGTGCGGTGAATGGAAATGGTGGGTGAAGTCGAAAGCTCGCTTTGTATCGCTGGGCGCTGTGATTACTAAGTTGTTGATGAAGGTTGTGGCCCATTTCATTGAGGGGTTCGCTAAAATCACTTCCATCCACAAGACCAATAACGAAACGTCGATTGCTGCCGCAGAACGATGTCCAGGTTGAGTATTAGGTGGCTTTATTGCAACTATTTTGATATCAATGCACCTCAAGTTTGTGCTTCTGAATGCCATAATATGGTAAGACCACTCACACTCAAGTTGTTTTTGTTTGTGGCTCTCTGGGCAGTGAAGCGATGAAGCAGCTCGAATGTTCAATGCCGCCGGTGAATTTTAAAGATCTAGGTCCAAGGAACTGACCTCTTGTGAGGTTTCCACAGCCCTTTACTTGAACCCAATACTCATAAGCACCGCCACGATTACTACTCTCCAGAGCTTTCTCATCAATAGGGCGACAAAGAACACGGACAAAGATCCGAGAAAACCACATCTACTCATCAATGCATATTTTAGCACTGTTCAACCAGATTCAGTAAGTCACTATACCCCGTATATGGCATACCTTGCGGCCTTCGATACCGTCGCTGGAATTTAAGATACCGAAAACTTCAATTCAAAGACCTCTGTTGAAAACCAGATCTGTACATTCTGTCATCGGAACGGCTCCGGCTCCAATGCATGCCAATCGCTAATCTTCAATCGAACACCCGCCAATACCCGCCACAACCCAGGCCCAAAAAGCAAAATCTCAAATGCGAATTGACCTCTCCAAAAAATTCGATGCCTCGAATTTTTTTCAAATCACCTTCCCTCGACTTCCTCTACACCTCCAGATCGCCTGTTTCTAAGCATTCAGCGACTCGCCTATTTCTGCGACGTCATGACAGCTGTCTCGGCTATGCGTATGCGGCAACGAAACCACAGCGCCAAAAGGGCCTTGCGCCTCGAAAATCAAGCTGACACTGCCAATTTCAATCAAATCCAATCCATCTACAAAATCCCCACAATTCCCATGATTCCCCCGGTCTGACCCAGGCTTATCGGTATATATGCAGCGCGCGAATGTTGCACCCATTTTCTGGCCGTGGCATGCCGTTGATGATCACCATACCCGGTCTCTTTTCACCACAGATCGGGAAACACCGCAAAAACAACCGTATCTTTAAAACCCAGTACCCGCCCTATTTCCCCTCGACTTTGTGTAACCTTTCGCAGCAGGCTGTGCGGAAAGCTAAAACAAGAGGTGATCTTCACATCTGCGAAACCAAGGGTCCTTTTACCGGTGAGCCATGATTCTCCGCCGGAAACTGAAGAAATCCCAGGGATTGAAACTCAAGGTCACTGCCTTTCGAGCCGCAGACCTCTGCTTGCCCGAGGCGTACAAGGGGAAGCTGGTGAACGCAGCGTTGCTAGTTCAGCTTAACAACTTCAAGAAACGCAGCAAGAGGAAGCTCAACACGGCACATCCGCTGTGGGACGACGAAATCAGCATTCCTTTGAAAAACGGGGACCGTTCGCAATTGCTTACGCTTTCTGTGTGGAGCAAACTGGCCCGTTCTAAGACGTACTTAGGCGAGATCAGGCTACTTCTTCTGGAGATATTCGCCGATGGCATTGTTACGCTGGCCAAATGGTACAAGTTGTTCTCGAGTCGCCACGAGCACAGCTTCGTAACGGGGCTGCTTCTTCTTTCGTTTGAGCTCTCCATCAAAGAAAGCGCAGAACTCAAGGACTCCGCTTCCCCTGGTCCCCAGCTCAAGGTGACACCGCCCACGCTGCACAATTTGTCTGCTGAATATTCTTCCACGCCGCCTCGGCCCTCCACGCCTCTTTCAGACAGTGTAGCTGCTTTGAGTGTTTCAGAACCGGAATCTCGATCCACAGACGCTCAGCTGGCGTTTCAAGCGTGGCTCGACTCGCTCATGTACAGAGAATCAAGCTCCGTGGCGATTCCGGACGAACAGGGCTTCTATGTTGATACCAACGACCAAATACTGGACATAGCGTTGACAGATGCTTCGGACGCTGAGTCGCTTGAATCTCCACGAAAGCCCTACCGCTCCACCTCCGACTCAAGCCCACGCCAGTTTCTCCAGCACAGCCAGTCCCAGCAGCTTTTTGACGACTTGCACAAGACAGGGCCTCATTTAAAGGTAATCAATGACGAGGCCGAGGACTCAGCAAGCATGTCTGAGGTATCCTCAGCTAATAGTCTTGGATCATTCTATGGCAGTGATGGCGGCGGTTTGTACTCAGATACGAATTTGAGCGGGCTGGAGGCGCCCAAAAAGCGCCGTTTCCGGAAAAAGAAAGTTCCCTCTTCCTACAAGCTTCAGAACAGAAAAGTCAAGGGTGTTCTCTTCTTGGAGATCATCAATGTGACCGATCTTCCGCCTCTTCGCAATTTCACCAGAACCGCCTTCGACATGGACCCGTTTGTGGTGGTGACGTTTGGAAAAAAGACATTCAGAACCAGCTGGAAACGCCACACGTTGAATCCTATCTACAACGAGCGGCTAGCGTTCGAGATTCTCGAGCACGAACGCAACTACAACGTCCAATTTTGTGTTTTAGACAAAGACCACTTCTCCTTCCACGACATGGTTGCTGATGTCTCCATTCCTGTTTCTGAGCTTATAGATCTTGCTCAGGAACAGGAGGATTCATCTTCTTCATCGTCCCGACCCGTTCCAACTTCAAATGCCAGCACCACATCCGTTCCAAGACCGCCATTGAATCCAAATTCTAGTGCCACAGCTGTGCCTAGCTACATGCTGATTGAACGTACTAAACTGGCTAGCTCTCTCATGTCTGTCTCTGATACCAATGGCTCCAGTAACGTGGTGTCCATGGCGGAGAATCCAAACATCGTGACGACATCGAGGAAAAAGAAGTTCAGAAAGCGGCACTATTCCGTGCTGTATGTCGATACCTCCCTTTTCAAAACCCTTGACCTTTCATTGAAAATTCACAAGGAGAAACATGCTTTAAAGCATAACAGCAGCATTCGCATCCGTGCTAGATACCTCACATACGAAAACCTCCGGCGAGACTTTTGGGCAATTCTTTTGGAGCAGTTCAATGTCAACGAAACCCAGGGAGAACTCGACTACATAGAGCTTCTTTCGCTTCTTGACACTTTGGGTTGTGATAACAGCGACGACATTGTGACGAGATTTTTCACCAAACTTGACCGCTCGCCATGGGGAGGAGATGCTCTTTCTCACGAGGAAATTATCGATTGTTTGGAAGACTACCTTTTGCTAGAGTCCGAGGGCCAGATATTCGAGATTGACAAGTGCCCCATATGCTGCAAAAAGCGTCTTTCCAAAAAACAGGATCAGGATATCATCACCCATGTCGCTATTTGTGCTTCAAAAGACTGGAGTATCGTGAGCAAGCTTTTGAACTCTTCGTTTGTGACTCCACAGGCAGCTTCCAAACGTTGGTTCACTAAGGTGTTAATTAAATTGACCTACGGAAAATACGGTCTTGGCAGCAATTCAGCAAACATCCTTGTCCAAGACCGTTCTACGGGTATTATCATGGAAGAGAAGATGAGTGTCAGCATCCGTCTTGGAATTCGTCTTCTCTATAAAGGTCTTGATAAGGCCAAGACCAGACGAATACGGAACCTCCTCAAGAAAATGAGCGTGAAACAAGGCATCAAGTTCGACCATCCGCAGCTGAAAGCAGACATAAACTCTTTCATCAAGTTCCACAAACTTGACCTCAGTGAATGCCTCATCAGCGATCCTCTGAAATTCGAAACCTTCAATGACTTCTTCTATAGAAAGCTCAAGCCTGGAGCTAGACCAGTGGAAGCTCCGGAGGAAGAAAGGATTGCGGTGTCGCCAGCCGACTGTCGGTGCACTACATTTGTGACTGTCGACAGTGCTACAGAGCTCTGGATCAAAGGACGCAACTTCAGTGTGGCGAAACTCTTCAATGGCAACTACATTGGTCTCGAGGAGACTGACTTGTACAGTTCAGGCAAATGCAGCATTGGAATTTTTAGACTTGCACCGCAGGACTATCACAGATTCCACTGTCCAGTGACAGGCAAAATCGGCCCAATCAAGTACATTGAGGGCGAATACTACACTGTGAACCCCATGGCTATTCGCTCCGACTTGGACGTTTACGGAGAGAATGTGCGTGTGATAGTGCCAATTGAAACAGAGCATTTCGGCACTGTTGTGATGGTGGCCGTTGGAGCCATGATGGTGGGTTCGACGGTTATCACTGTGGAAGAAGGACAAACTGTTCAGCGTGGCGAGGAAGTTGGATACTTCAAATTCGGTGGATCCACCGTGCTCCTCCTATTTGAAAACAGCAAATTCACCTTTGACCACGATCTTGTTGATAATTCCTCGCTGTGTGTGGAGACACTAGTCAGAGTAGGCCAGAGTATAGGTCACTCGCCCGACATCGAGGAGCACAAGCGTGAGAGAATTGATTTCAGCAAACAGCCTCAGGACATCAAACTCAACATCATTCGTGCTATCACAGGAGGAGACCTCAAGAACATCGAGGAATTGGGCAGCTGGGAGAGTCAAAATATCAAAATCACAGACGAGGATATGCGGCAGTTGATGGAAGAGGACGATGATCTTGAAGGCGATATCGGAAGCTCCGACGAAGAGGGCTCCCTTGATGACTAAAGAACTTATGAGTGATGATATTCGGGGATATGCTTTCATTGAATACATACAGAGGGTACCAGACCCGCATGAAATGAATTGAGATGAAGGCGATTATGCGGGTAGAGAACCAGCACAGGTCAATGGCTTGTATAGGTCATCTTCTCGAACGCCTCTGGCTTCTTGCAAATACCTGAGGTTCCAACCAACAAAGTCGATTTCATGCCTTAGACTCCAGAGTTCTCTCTGGGCATCTCCAAGCCAACGAGGTCTGAGGAAGAAGTGAGTTGCCAAGAAGGGTATAGCCAAACCCACGGAAAATCCATAAAGAGAAGCTTTGAAAGGAGCAAGGGGCATTTTGTGGTGGTTTCTGAAAGCTGGGGGAGGGGAGGCTTTTATAGGCTGGCAAAGCCTCGGAAACCTCAACGCACCTTGGCATCACAAACGTGCACGGAGTGCATGGACTCAGTTGGCACCAGAGTCATGGTGGGCTAGCCGAGCTAGATACGTCATATAAGCTGATAAGCTTTTGATCGACTGATTACAATCTTATCTATTTTTGTGATCTGGCCGCTCGGAACTGCCGGGAACCCGAAGTCAAATCTCTCCACGTTTCGGTGAATGACACATGCGGAAAAGTCGCAAGTGTACTAAGGCGATTGTATACAGGAAATATGGGGTAAGCCGCACAGCCTGCGGCTCCTACCCCGGAATTCTACGGAACCAACCACATGTCGTTTACAAGACCATTACTATCCACAACTCCCTCTAAATGTATACCTCCCAATTATCTGTAAGCGCAAGCTCTATTTCTGCTGCTTTCCGCCATACAAGGCCTTCCACTCGTCTATCTTCTTCTCGTCAATTCTCTTGAACAAGTACTGGGCCTTGCCAATATTGTGGCCTGGCTCCAACACAAGCTCGAACTTGTCTGTAATTGACAATGGTGGGGCTGCCAAGGTCTCCAGGATTTGGTTTCTAGTCTCGGGCATGAAGGGGCTGATTACAGCAGAGACAAGGTAAATCAAGTTCAAACCAACACCCACAACAGCATCAGCCACATCTGGAGAGTCGTTGAAAAGCGAATTGTCCAACTTGTTCTCCTGCAAAAATTGGTTTCCTCTGGAGGAAATGGCCATGGCCAATTCCAAGCCTCTTCTGATACTTACGGCCTCCATGGCGTCGATGTACTGCTTCAACAAGGAGTTCACATCGGTTGCAAAAGCCTGGTAGTTGGGGATATTCTTCGGGTCGAACTCGGGCACCACGCCGTTGTACTTGGCGATGGCGAATTTGACTAATCTGTTGACGAAGTTACCCAAGTTGGCCAAAAGCTCCGAGTTGTTCTTGGTGACAAACTCCTTCCAGGAGAAGTGAGAATCGGAGGTTTCCGGTCTCACCGAAGCCAAGTAGTATCTCCACACAGAGGGAGAAATGCCCGTGTCCTTGGCGTTGTTGCCAAATACACCCACACCTCTGGACTTGGAGAATTTGCCGTCTTCGTACTGCAAGTACTCGGTGGTGTTCAAGTGGTGCAATTTAGTCCACTTCTGTCTGGTACCGATCTCAGAAGCTGGGAACACCACGGTGTGGAAAGGAACATTGTCTTTACCCATGAACTGGTAGAGCTGGACGTTTTCGGGGTTCTTCCACCATTTCTCCCATGCTGCAGGGTCTGCCTTCTCCTTGAAGTAGTTGGCGGTGATGGAAACGTAACCGATACAGGCGTCGAACCAAACATAGAGAACCTTTTCACCGTAGCCCTCCAAAGGCACAGGAGTACCCCAGACCAAGTCACGCGTGATGCATCTAGGCTCCAAGCCCTGCTTCAACCAGGACTCGGTGATGGTTCTGGAGTTCTTGGACCATTCGCCCTTCACAGACGCCTCCTCGACCCACTTCTTGAGCTCGGGCTCCAAGTCGTTCAATTTAAGGTAAATGTGCGTGGACTCTCTCACCTCTGGTGTGGCATTGTCGAGCTTACAGCGAGGGTTGATCAACTCCAATGGGTTCAACAAACCACCACACTTGTCACACTGGTCTCCACGAGCATCCTCATAGGCACATTTTGGACACGTACCTTCGACGAATCTGTCTGCCAAAAAGGCCTTGTGAACGGGACAGTACAACTGCTCGGTGGTCTGCTCCTCCAAAAAGCCGTTTTCGTGCAACTTCAAGAAAATGCCCTGGGCGATTTCCGTCTGCAATGGCGTGGTGGTACGGCCGAAGTGGTCAAAATCAATGTCAAACCAGTCGTACACCTCCTTGTGCAACTTGTGGTACTTGTCACAGAGCTGCTGAGGAGTCACCTTTTCCTCCAAAGCCTTGGTTTCCGTGGCCGTGCCGTACTCGTCCGTGCCACAGATGAAAAGCGCATTGTAGTTTCTGTTTTTGGCGTAACGGGCGTAGATATCGGCGGAAAGCACAGACCCCACCACGTTACCCAAGTGAGGAACATTGTTCACATACGGAAGGGCAGAGGTGATGAGGATGTTTCTCTCGTTCTCTTTGGGCTCGATGCTGTCGCCCTGATCCTTGACCAAAAAGCCTGTTTTGACTTTGGTGGCGCCAGTGGCAGCGGCCACTGTTCTTTCTGTAGTGGTAGCAGATTTGGCTTTGACAAGTGCCTCTGCAACCTTGGAGTCTTTAGCGAACGCAGCGGCCCACGAGCCGAGATCTGATCCTTCTAAGTCTTTGATGAACGGGAATACTGCACCAAAAATGATAATGTTGGCACTGGAGTGCTTGGAGTCTGGGGTTTGAAGCTTCTTCAACGCTTCCACCACCTTATCCTGTTTTCCGCCCTTGAGCGCCTGGTAAACCTCAGACTCCTCTATGGCCACGTTTTCGTTGCTGGAGAAGTCGCCCAGAATGTACTTGACAATGGCGTTGGGCTCCACGAGCTCGAAGGCGGATTTGGGGTCCTTGAGCTGGAGAGATGAGTCATCTGATCTGGCAAAGTCCACTTTAGGGGCAAAAAGCGCCACTGCTACTGCGACTTTCACATTGTTTGTCTGAGCAAGAAGACCTTTTCCTTTGTCGGCGGCGACCACGAAGGACATATTTGGGGTTTTGTGGAGATGTGGGTTCGGAATTTTCACTGAGTCTGATATAGCACCTCTGTACACCAAAGATAGCAGCAGGAGGGTGTCAAATGGGGGTATTGAAGAGGTGTAGCGGGGGGTATATTAAGGTAAAAAAGCAGAAAAGGATTTCCTTTGTTTTTAAAAGAATGGTGAAATAGCCGGGGTTCGGATGGCAAGTATGGTGGGTGTTTCGCATCCACAGTTCTTGATTAAAGATGACGAGATGGAGCTGTGGAGATGATCACAATTTGAGGGGAGGTGACTTATGATTGAGATTTTGGGTAAAAAGGACTTGGGAGAGAAAATTTTTGTGGTTTTTGGGAAATAGGCTTGTCAGAGGAATAGCTTGATTAATGACTGTGAGTGGTGAGAACATTAATAGAAAGGCAGCCGATCCAAGTATGGACTAATCGAATTCATTGACCTAATGCCGAGGGGACTTTTTAGGGGAAATTAATCACCCAAAAATCTTACTTCAAAAACGAGGTGAACGCCTCTGTACCTAAGAGAGCTAACAGCAAAGAGCGCTTTTACTTTCTCATGAGCTATATCTCATTGAAGCAATGTCTCGCAATACACCCCTTTTTACACCAAATTTTCTAAACTTTCCAACCCACAAAGTGAACAAAATTATCTTTGTTGCTTTAGAATGAACTCTTTAGCGATTGGCTCGCTCAATTGTGTTCTAAGATTTCGCAAGCTGTAATTCAACGTCTAACACGAATACCACCCAATAGTTGTCATATCCAAAAAGCACCTAGATAATCAGAATGAGGCCGTTACTTCCAATTTCCCAACATACATTTCGTATACAATCGCAATTCTCCTCCAGTGGGTGGATTGTACCAATTATCCCATACTCCCTCACAGCACTACACCCCATAACTCACCAAAAACAACCAAAAACACATAACCAGCGGAAAATTAAAGCCATCCTCAACACCATCCATCAAAATTCAACTTGTCACTTCCCCAATCTCCTCTAGCAATCGACCCGATCAACTCCATTCCTGCACACCCACCTACTACTTCTCTTCTACTCCATCTTCAAACCTCAAACATAATGCTCCGATTGAGCAGCAGAAAGCTAGCTACGACCATTAAGGACCCGTACAATGCCTTGATTTCAATAAGACCTTCACCAAAACAGGGCAAGGGCCCTCTTGCGCCGCTTACTTGGGTAGCAAAAGATAACATCACTACCACTGAAGAACCCACCACTTGTGCTTCGGAGGGACTTAAAAATTACTACAGTCCATTTGATGCCACTGTGGTCAAGCTTCTTGATGAGGCTGGAGCCACCCTTGTGGGAAAAGCCAATTTGGACGAATTCGGGTTGGGTTCGTCGAATACGAATTCTGCATTTGGGCCAGTCAAGAACCCGCTTTATGAGGAATTCCGAGTCGCTGGAGGCTCTTCTGGAGGCTCAGCAGCGGCGGTTTCTGGAGGTCTTTGTGATTTCTCCCTCGGTACAGATACAGGCGGGTCTGTTAGACAACCTTCCAGTTATTGTGGAGTTCTTGGCTTCAAGCCGACTTATGGGCGTGTTTCTCGTTGGGGTGTTGCAGCATATGCCCAGGGTTTCGATACAGTGGGAATTGTGGCCCGTGACTTTTCTGTCATCCGTAAAACGTTCGATGTGATAGATAAGTACGACGAGAAGGACATCACTGCAATGCCGCCCTACGTACGAAGCAAGTTCGGGAGAGCGCTTCTTCCGAATAAACTCAGGATTGGTGTGCCTCATGAATTCTTAGTGGGCGAGTTGCTGGACGAAACAAAGCGAGAGTTCTCCGCCACCTTGGAAAACCTCATGAAAGCGGGCCACTCGGTCATACCTGTTTCCTTGCCCAGTATCAAGAAATCACTTCCGGCGTACTTCACCTTGGTTTCGGCCAGTGCTGCCTCGTCGCTTTCGAGATTCGATGGTGTCAGGTACGGTGTTCTGGTGGGACCTGAGTACCCAGAATCGATTATTCCTGAGAACAGGTTTCACGGTCTCGGCACTGAGGTCAAACGCAGAACTTTATTGGGAAACTTCACGCTTTCGTCGGAGTCGGGCGACCACTTTGTGAGTGCTACAACTATTCGTCAGCATTTGGTGACGGAAATGAACGATGTGCTTAAATTTCCCAATCATTTGCTCAACACACCAGAGAATCCTGACGGTGTGCACGTTTTGGTGGCTCCAACGGCATTTGGAATTGCCCCAACGATCGAAGAATACACCCTGGCGTGCAGATCAAGTCTTGTCAATGGCTACATCAACGACATCATGACGGTTCCTGCGTCCTTGGCAGGATGTCCTTCGATTTCTGTGCCCATGAGCAACCGCCGCTATGGCATCCAGGTGATGACACAGTACGGATTTGATCGATTTCTCCTCAAAGCTGCTGAGCTCATTGAGGCCCACAAGTAGATTGGCTTTGGACTGGATGTGACAAGGCGACAGAGTGGTCAGGCTAAAGAATGATAAATCAACGCTGCAGGTCTTGTCATACTCCAATCCGTCAACTCAATTACTTTACCCATGATTATAGAGAAGTGAACTGGAATGCATTCCACGAATAGACCAAGCGATGCCCATGCCATCTACACCAAATACTCTAAAACATGCATTGTAGAACTGAATGAGGTGAATCATAGCGTCATTATGGAGGGTCCGTTGAGAGACCCAGCGCTGCACCGATGCAAGAAAAGGGAATGGACGCAAAGTGCCTACTTGCGGCCCAAGAGCGTCAAGAACTCGTCACGAGTCTTCTGCTGCTGGCGGAAACAGCCCAACATGCAGCTTGTGGTGGTGGAAGAGCCCGTTTTCTGGACTCCTCTGCTCACCATACACATGTGTGTGGCTTCGATCACCACGGCAACGCCTCGAGGATGCAAAATTTCGCTCAAAGCCATGGCGATCTGCTTGGTTAAACGTTCTTGCACCTGGAAACGGCGGGAGTACATTTCGGCGAGACGGGCCAATTTGGAGAGTCCCACCACTCGCTTATTGGGAATATACGCAATGTGGGCCTTACCGAAGAAGGGCACCAAATGGTGCTCGCAAAGGGAGTAGACCTCGATATCACGCACTATGACCATCTCGTCGTGGTCCTCCTCGAAAACAGCCCGCTTCACTACGTCTCTGATATTGTCTTCATAGCCCTTGGTGAAGTAGAGCATGGCTCTGGCGTACCGTTCGGGTGTTTCCAAAAGGCCCTCTCTGTCTGTGTCTTCACCCAATTCGTGCAAAATCAGCTTCACGGCTGTGGCGATCCGCTGTTCCCTGGCTTTCGCTTCTTCAGGCGTTTGGTCAATTCTTCCTCTGGCTCCTTTGGAGGGCCACGAGAGCCCGTCAGAGTCAATGGGAGGGTTCAACGTACATGGGGACGCAGCACGTGTCTGGAGAGGAGTGCCGTACTCGCGTGCCACGTACGAGGCCTGGGACTTTTTCTGTTTTTTGGCAGCCAGTTCTCCCAAAACCGGTTTGGGTCTTCCGATGCCGTTGGCGAGCTCAGAACGGGGGGTTTCTGTAAGCGGAACAGAGTCAGACTTGGCTGACTCGGGCTCCTGGTCGGACATGGGGGGAGTTTTTTTGGTATTTGGGTGGACTGTGGGTGTCACGAATGTGAAGCTGAAAATTTTGATCCTCCTATCTCTTTATCGCCTGGTGCACGGGTGTGGCCATGACAGACCCCATCTATTTCGGCCCCCTGGCCCGGATTTAAAAATTTGCGGCAGGAATCGGCATCGTGGTTTGGTGAGTTGAAATATTCGTTTTGTTTTTTTTGAAGGTTCTCTGTATGTGTGGAAATACACTGGCCCCTTTGAGCATCTCTTGACGCATGGTTAGTCAGACCGTGCATAAGAAGAGCCTTTGCAGCCAACGAAATACGATCAGTTGAGTTGAAGAAAGAGGTACCAAAGTGGCTTTCCGAGGAATTGATTTTCTGAGATTGGTGGCATTAAATGGTCTATTTAAAAAGTGGAAGGATGTGGATCATCACCGGCATGTGATGACGGTCTTTGAGAGAGCCCTGATGACATTAAGGTGATAAGAATATTCAGCTTTCTTGTTGCAGAATCATACTTGATGATATTTTGAGAATGTATTTTCTTCAGAGTAGACGCTTATGCTTTAAGACGCTTGTGCTTTAAGATCCAATAACAGAGTATGGAAGGGAAGAACTGAGCTTTATTTTCTCTCGGAACCTTATAAAACTTGTTTGAAAATGGATATCGGTCCGCTAATCGCCGGAAATATCACAGTTTTGTTTGCCTTTCTTCGTGTCTGACTGTTTCACTTTATTGTTTCACTTGTAATGCTCTCTATGAAGCTGTAACACTCCATCTCTTCCTTCTGGTTTATTTAATTGACAAGTTAAAATTGAAGCTCTTGTTAAATAGCGATATAAAGAAGAGGCCAGAAAGACAATTTTGGCTTGGCAATGTGTTGAGAGGAGCTAAAGCTTCTTGTATGAACTGCTCCTATAGTATCGAGTCAATCAGGGAAAATGCAAAAGTACTTAAGGGAAACTGCAAAAGTTCATTTCGTTCTAAACTCATTCACAGATTGTCAATCCCTTGTTGACCTTCTAAAAGTTGATCTCAAGTCAACATCGGTAATACAAGTTATCCAACTGTCACATACCCAATATTTAAACAGCCTTGGGCTCAACAAGCTTTACAAATCCACCGCTGGCTACAAAATCATTCATATTATCTGTATTATCAAAATGCTCAAAGTTCGTGATTCGTTATACCTCGGCAAATGGGTTCAACACCCGGACCGTCAAGCATGGCAAAGCCATGCCCTTGCCGATTTCCGCCCGCAATAACACAGGTACCGGCTGCATTTCACGAATCTCTTGGATATTGGACTTGTTTTCCACGCGGGTGACGACGTCTTGCAAGTAGGGACTCAAGCCACCATCATCTGTGGTATCGTCCGCGGCGACATCAAGGAAAGCCCCCGAGCTGGGCCGACTGCCAAATTGGCTGCTGATGGATTGTGACGAGGGAAGCGACTTCCGTGCTTTGACTTGAGGTGGGGCGACTTGTGGCACGCTAAGATGCAAAGCGGACAACTTTTCAATCACACTCTCAGGAACAATGTTGTTGTTTCTTTGCGTGGCATTGTTGCGCTGAATCTTGGCTGCCTCCAGTGCCGAAGTGCGGTACTTGTTTTTGATCGACAGACGGTAACTCAAAGACGACTTCTCGTCAGGTGGGACGTAGGTGGCCGAGTCGACGCCCTTCTCCCAGAACAATTCGAGCACACGGTTGGCCTTGTCAAATTCGGCCTTGACTAAAGGCAATTGGTCACCATGAACTCTCTTTTCGATGCCAAACTCCGGGATGAAGACGTCGAACGAAGACTCGTACACCTGAAGAACGGTGCCCATCACCAATAACTGGCCTGCGTGCTCGCTCATCTCATTGATAGTTTGAGACAACAAAAGGTGAATGCCTTGCTCTTGAGCATTAGCAGCGCAATCTTTCTTGAAGTTGCAGTACACAGAAATGGCATTCAAGGCATCCATGTCCGGTGATTTTTCGGGCTCAACACCCTCGATCACCTGCTTCACCTGCCGGTGTACTATGAGGTCAGCGAACCGGCGCAATGGCGATGTGAAATGAGTGTAGAGTGGCAAGTTCAAGTAGTAGTGTGCAAAATTCTCAGCATCCTGCTTACCGGCAATGTAGTACTTGGCTCTGGGCATGCACTTGTACAACAAAGTTTCAATGCAACGTCTCTTGAGAGGGTCATCGATTTTCAAGATAGACTGTTGCAAGCTGCTGGGGGTGGAGGTATCAATCTTGAAGCCCAAGTTGTATGCTTTACGAGAGAAGTTCTCGATCTTTTGCAATGTAGGCAACGCCTGGCGCCTTAAGAAAGCAACATTGCCCAAGGTGGCATGCACTTTTACAGCGATGGTGGAGTTCACCTTGTGGCCGATTTCCGAAACGATGCTCAAGGCCATGCTGTCTTCGAAAACATTCATATGCAACCGGACCTTTTCGTCGTCGATCTGATCCAAGAGGGTCAAACTAGGGCTGATGCCGAGGGTCTTGTCATTCAAGCGCTGACGGCGGAACTCCTTAGCAATAAGAGCAAATGTCTTGATGTAGTCGCGAGTGGCCTGTGTGATATCGCTACCGACTTTGCTGTTTCCAAGGATTGCGTCGACATCATCGAAAGAGACCGTCAGTTTGGGCACGACAACGGACTCGCGAATACGCACATTCTCGACTTCAAATGAGGTTGTGTCAATCTCGAAGGTTACGGAAATAGCCAAGCTCTTTTCGTTGTCCTTGAACGAGACCAACTTGTTGAACTCTTCGGGGTACAAATGAGTGGCTTTTTGAGGCAAGAATACCGAGGAGGAGATCTTCTTGGCCTTTCTCTCCAATGCCGAACCGGGTTGAACGTAGTGAGAAATGTCAATGGCATGGAAGCCCAATTCAATGATAGTGTTGCTGAGGCGCTTGACATGCATGGCGTGGTCGACCAACTGACCGTTTTCCGTGAAGGCAACAACGTAGTCATTCAATGACTCCACTCTGTTGGGGTTAGCCAACTCCGCCTCCACGCTGGGTACAGACGCCAACAAAGACTTGATGTAGCCTTCATCGTTTGCGGGATACTCGGAGCACAGGAAGTTGTTGTCGGCGAAAATGGCGTCGATGCCAACCTGAGCATCGTCAATGCAGCCCAACTTGTCGCCCAAGGTACCGAAAGGATGCAAGGAAGTGATTGGCCATCTTTTGATGGATGCAATGAACAATTGGTCTGCGTATGCTTCGTGATTATCAACAAAGTCCTTGGGAGCCTGCTCGGTAGGAATGGCAATCAAGGGCACTCTCTTGTCGGTGGGCTTGAACCAGACAATTTTTGGTGCCTTGGGGGTCTGAACAGAGGGCTCCTTGCCGGATTTCTTGTCAATGGCAGCCTGTGCAGCCTGGGCAGGTCTCAAGAGGCCAAGGGTACCGGTGAAGATCTGGCCTGGGATTCTGTCAACCACGGCGACAACATGGCCCGCGTACAAAGGCTTCACATCGTCGTTGATCTCCTCCTCCTCGACCAAAAGCAAAGACTGGCCTTCGACCTCGACATCGTCGTTCTTCTTCATGGTAGGTCTCTGCTTGAGAGAACCCCTACGACCGAGGCCCTCGTCGTCTTTGGAATCATCGTTCAGCGTGGAGGTGGCATCGTTGTGGATATCATCGCTCAAGACGGAAGTGTTTTTCAGGAGAGTGTTATCCTTACGGCGCTTCTTCTCCTCCTTCTCCTTCTTGGACTCCCAGACCTCGTCCACTACCAACAATTCCACGGCCACGAGATCACCCTCGAGCGCACGATTACGGTCCTTTGACCCACAGATGAAGATGTCAGCGTCCAAGAGCCCGTCTGTAGAGACGTACGCATCCGAGCGATTTTTCTTGTTGACTCTCAAAATGCCAGTGACAAGGCGGCCATCGCCGATTAACTCCGGCAACGACAGCTGAGGCAAGTAAGGAGCGAAAAGTGATTTACGGCCGCTTCCCTGGCCGCCCCCACCGCCGCCGCCTCCGCCCTGGTTGGGCATGAATTGCAGCAACGACAGGACCAGACCGCCAAACGACGAGCCACGGCCCTTGTGGCCTGGAACGAACGGCGAGGGCGGTTCCAACGCCAGCAGCGTTTTTTGGTGAGCGGGCTGCTGCTGGAGGCGCCAATTGGAGTTGATGCCGTCTGTCTTTGAGTTCAGACGAGCATGCGAGCCTCTCCTCAGGTGGCCCTGGCCGGCGCTGCCGCCACGTTCAGGCGAAAGCAGAAACGTAGGGGCCGGTGGGTGCAAGGGATTGTTGTCTGGAGGGAATTTGAACTGCTGGTACAGTCTGGAGCGAGCGTGGCCTCGAGGAGAGCCTTCGGAAGCAGCGGCAGCATAATTAGGACTGGGAAAGCGGAAATCCAGCTGGAACTGGCCGCTAGCGGGAGCTTGAGCGGACTGGCCTAAAAGAGGGCCCTGTGGCGCAAGCAGCTGGGACTGGGGCTGGAGAAACCCCTGGTTGTCTTGCGGAGCACCCTGGTTTTGCCTTTGGTTGGCAGCAGCCTTGATGGCCTCGTTTAGCCCCAACGAGTGGCGACGGTTGTGACCCTGCGAAGAGGCCGAGCCCAGGCGGCGGTGCCCGCCCTGAGAAGGCAGTCTCTGGTGACCCTCCAAAAGCTGCTTTTGCTGAGACTGGACCGCCTCCAACTGGCGCTGTAAGTTGTACTGTTCCACCATCAAAGTGGTCAACTCGGACGGCGAACGGCGATGGGCAATATACAAGTTTTTCTTGCGGCCCTGGCCGGACTGGCCGGGCGGTTCGGAGCCGGACATCCCTGAGTAGAAGTGGTAGGTGTAGTTGAGGGTTGGTGATAAAACGCTGGTTTTTTGCGAGCAATAGACAGGAGGCAGGGGTGTGGGAGGCAATTGCACAGCGCCGGATATAAATAGGCCAGATTGGGACTTTTGGGGTTTGGGGGTGGCAGGGAGTGGCGGGACGAATTCGGTTTTTTCTGGAAGGCCCAATTGAGTGAGTTGTTCAAATGGTGGCTCTTGCTCGCTGCAGCCCTGATGCGCTAGGGATTGTCACGGGGCTGAAAAACAGGGAACTCGGCGTGGAGGCTGTTTGGGGGAATTGGGCTAATTTGAATTGGCGGTTTGGCGATTTGGAGGTTTGGTGTTTTTGGTGGGGTTTTGAATTTTTTGATTTTTGGTTCCTGGACTGCCCGTTCCTGGGCGTTCCTGGGCCTTTCTTGTTCTGGCTGTGAAGAGTCTGGCCAGTGAATGCACAGGTGTTAGTGGGCCAATTGGGTCGGAGGAAAAGGGTGATTTTGGGAAGTTTCAATTTAATGCCATTAGTGTTTCGCTACTTTACGGCAGTTGGAGCAATTTGGCCCAATTTGGCCCGGCAATCCAAGTCCACTTAAGCGGCGCTACTGCTGGTATTCGGCTGCGAAATAACGCAGAAATGCCGTTTGTAGATGCAAAGATTCGGAAAAATGGAGCAACTTCAAGGAGGGAAATCTTTTTCAATCAACTTGAACTCTCGCGTGTATTCACCTTGGATGCGGCACACTGCAGCTATTGTTTGAACATTGGCTGGTTTGCATTCGTGGATGAGAGACTGAGAGGAAGAAGGTCAGAGTTGCAAGACGGGTGGTTGAACCGGGGAAACGTAAGTGGATTGGGAAGAGACTGAGTTAGTAGGGAGTGGATGGTGAAACCAAGTAAGTCATTCTTGTCACGTCTGTGTTCTGTCGATCGAGTGAGCCTTCCACGTTGTCTGTAGATTCCAGTCAATCCTCGAGAAACATATCATTCCATCATTCTGTCTTTTTGATGTTCTTAGCAATTTGGCTATCACACCCTTTATCTGTGAAATTTCGGCTTTCCACGCATTATTCCAGAATCCAATTTCCAGCCTTAGAGTAAATCAGCCCCAGCTCTAGACTATGTATATCCTCATCAATTGAACTCCAAGCGCCGTCGTTTAGACTACTTTGTCGCCATTAAATTGACGGCAGGAAATCGGCACCAAACAGATAAATAACCATCAAAGGCATAAGCTCAACAAGATGCTTATCACGACAGTGTTCGTATCGTTGAATGCCCAGCCTTGACAAAGCGTCACACGATACCATCACAAGCGTTCTGAGCCTTCTCACTTAACACGCTGTTGCACGGGCCCCACGCAACGATCCACTTTTGCACCGCCTTCAGCAAAAGTCTACACACCAAACTCAACGACCCTCACATCCAAGGTCGTCGTGTTCACCAACACCAACTGGCCCGTTTCCGCAAACTCTGGAATGCTCACCACTGTGGCTTCCTTTTCACCCAATTGCACTTTCCGGGTGCCAAACTCGCTTTGATTTCCCGCAAAATACAAATGCGGCGTTTCCTCCAACACAAATGGATCAGCGTCATCATAGGGATAACAGTAGAGCGTATCGGGGGCTGTAGGTGCAATATGCTGCCAAAGAAGCGTTTTGGCCATGAGCTCTGAAGGCGCCACGGCCAGCTCGTCCGGATAGTATTTGCTGATGTCGGTGATATTTTGTCCCGAGGTGCCTAGAACACGAAGTCCGCTTTTCAATTCCAACCAGGCTGGATTTGAGATGTTTTGCACGGAGTCCGTGGCCAAGTTTCCCACGTACGCTGCATTTTGCCCAAGCAAAGAACGATGGAGCGGTTGTTGGGGCATGCATACCTCAGCTGGGTCTTTGGGTCCCGCCATATTAGTTACAGGCATCAGTGCCACAATGGACAGAAGCCATGCGTTGAAGAGCTCTAGGGACTCGGCCTTAAAATGGGAAGTGTTCTTGGACCCGAAATTGTCCTTGGCTCGTTCAGTGTCTTCCTCGATTTCTTCCACGGAGTTTCCAGCGAGGATGATTCTGGAAATTTTGCTGGCAAGAGCGGTATCCTCGGCGCCTCCAGTCTCTCCACAGAGCCACTGTTGCAAAAGCACGGTTTTCAAGTCGCAGTCCGTTTCTTTCTGGAATTTGAGCCCCGAGACCAATGCTATGTAGTTTTCCTCTTGTCCCACAGAAAGGGGTTTTTGCGGCGCTGGTGTCGGGTAAATAATCTCCATGGCTTCGAATATACCAGCCTGGATCTCTATGCCCAAAATGGCGAGTATGGCTCCGCTCACTATTCTCGTGTTAGCCAAAAGATTCTTGTTGTGCAAAACGGCACGCCCACTTTCGTCCTCCAACATCACAATGCTCTCCTCGTTACCCACATAGGAAGCAGGGGTCTTGGGCAAAATATCGTCAGTCCCGTGTTCCACGTCCTTGAATATATCTAGCTTGTTCCTCGTCTCGACAAAAACGGTTCCTGAAACCCAGCACAACTCGCCACCGGCGATATCCAAGATTTTCTCTTTGTGCTGGATTTTCTGGCCATCCACACGTTTGGTGTTATGGCCCCACTTCTTCATCGCCACTTCGTCAACCCTTGGCTTCAATAGGGAGATTCTGTGCTGATACATGGAGAAGAACTGGCGGGAGTAAGTCCGGGCTCTGGGGTCCAAGTTGAACAGATCTGCATTTTCAAAGTTCTCTTTGAAGATATCCTTCACTCTTTTGGTGGTTCCCTCAGAGAGTGTTTCGTGCATTAGTAGTAGGTAGCTGAGTTTGGTGATGTCGCGTCGCGTCGCGGTATTAGTGGTATCGATTTACAAGAGTATCAGGTGAAATGGGCATCTGTGGGTATTTTTCTCCCAAAAAAAAATCTACCTCCAAACCCGTCCCCAAATAACTCGTATCCAAAATTTCTTAATCGCAGCACCCCGGGACGGCACGAATCAATGGATCCCTGGAAACCCACCACTGCGCGCCTGCAGAAACTATTACCCCAGATACTCTCACGTCTTCTAGTCCATGCTTAGCGTTATCAATGCCCCGATATATTTTGGATCCCACGATTCTCCCGCTCCAGTATCCTAAAGCTTCTGCTGCCAAGCCGCAGAAAGTACGAATTGTGGCGCAGGTCAGCGAATACAAGTCAGGCCAGTTGTTTCTAGTGAGAGTACCGAATCTTCCACCGCTTCACAGTCAAATTGTGCTAGACGGAGCTTCGGAGAGTCCAGATCCAATTGCTGTTATCATTGAACACTTGGAAGTAGCGTCAGATTGTCTACGAAAGGGCTCAGTGGTTTCAATATGGGGGACTTTTGATGGAAAGTCTGTTACTGCCTGGGAGTGTGAGCCTTCGAATGGACAGGAGTTGTTGGACGGCGGCAGCAATGTGCTCGCGGAGGTATCGAATTTGGTTTGTCTTTGAGTGGGGGGTTGGATATTCGGAGATCTGGAGGCTTTTGAGATGTTGGAGATGAGCCTTGATCTTTCGGAGGGTACTATTGAACCAAAGGCAGAATTGAGCATTTGATTGCAATTTACCCGATTGGTATGATTCAAGTCGTCATATGCAACCACGATGCTACATGGAAATGGAAGAGCCCGGGAAATCTACAAATAGCCAGCTCTTCCCACATCGCTAAGGAAAGAGCCCTTGCCGTATTGTTACGTCTGTGATTTGGAACTCCTGCTCTTTTTACGAAGCAATGAAATTACTTCACGACCAAAAGAAATGGTTGTTTTTGACGAAGGGCATTTTGAACCCCAAAACTCGAAATCTCCTACATCTGGCTTGTCCATATTGAGTTCACACTGCCTTTGAAAAACTGGGTGAAGTCGATGGAATATGAACTTGTGGTTTGGAATCTTGTTTATTGTTGCAAATATGGCGAAATTACGGAGACTTTAGAAGCTCTGTTTTGAGACCTTTCTTAATCATTGAGGTTGCCAAGATGATCAGCATGTTGATTTTCGCTACAACAGGTTTGCGGCGAGCTCTTCCCCGAAGTAGCTAGGGAAGCACTGATGACACTTTTGATTTTGTTGACGAAATCTACCCATTCTGACCAACACGAACGATGACTGTTACACTTATGGTGACGCAATCGGTAATGAAACCTGGCAAAACTACTGATACACTTCAGAGACGTTCATTCCATTAAACTATATCACGGCGTTGTGGGCTCCTGTTTAAATGAGGGCGCTATCAGACGACCAAAGAACTGATCCCAGATCGGCTCAGTTGGCATCTGCTGGATGAGCTCAAATACACGTTTTCCGTCTCGATTTTGTCCGCTGGAAACTTCTCCCGTCAAAGTTAAGTCCATGTTCGTGGGCTCCTTGATAGAAGAAACCGGTGAAAGGTTCTCAAGCTCCAAAAAGAAATCCTCAAGGTGAGTTTCTGGCATCATGGGTGTGGGAAGCGCCTGTTCCGCCTGCTCGTAAGAACGTGGTTCTGTTTCAAGTGCTTCACGAGAGACCCAGCCAAATCGAGGCAGGTCTAGAGCCACATCTTGTTGAGAGTACTCACTCTCATTGGCTATTCCCTCCACTAGACTGGCCAAGTTGCCCTTCAAACTGCCTGTTCCACTCACCAGATCAAGCTGATGCTTGCTTATGCCCACCATTGTTCCTTCCACGGCGATATCGTAACGTAGCTTGAGCACAACGGCCGTGAGCATCAGAAAAGTGTCCATACACGATTTTGCAGCCGTGCAAGAGGCCACCAACAGGGCCAATACCAGAAGACAATCCTCGGTTATAGCCTTTACTTCATCGGCACTAGTCAGGCTGCGCAGGTGCTCCGAGTTGTAAAGCACAAAAAGATACGACGTTCCTGCCATAAACAAATTGTGCACTGCAGCCCAAGTATAGTTGATAGCCTTCTTGTGGTAGAGCTTGGAGTATATCGACATAAGGCCCTTCAGCGCCTCGAGCACTTTTAAGTATGCGTCGGGGCCTAGCTGGAATGTCTTTTTCGAGAGCCCGTTGATCAACAAGAGAGTGTGGTAGTAGTTGAGGTCGAAGAACTCCGTGTTGAATTCACAATTCATTTTCCGGGACTTTTTGGGACATCGAGATCGCCAGAGCTCGAGTTCATTGGAAATGTACGTTTTCCATTGGGTCAAGTTGGAGAAACGCCGGGGTAACTCGCCATTTTCGTACAAGATTCTCTGGCACTCCAGTTGGATCTGGCGTACCTTGAAGAAGGAAAGTGTGATTGTTTTGTACGATGCCATCCCACCGGTATTGTCTGAGTAGTCTTTGGTTTCGTTATCGTTGCAGTCGATGAAAGCATCATCCAACTCGGAGGGAAGACGTGCGGTGATAGACTCTTCAGGTATACCCACAGGCCTGCCCAAATAAAAGCACATTTGGCGGTCAATCGAGTACGTGGACCAAAAGAGCCGTCTGCGGCGATCCTTGGTGAAAGCGGAAACGGTCTGTGCTTTTGGGTGCTCTTCCTTGTGAAGCCCCATATCCACACATAATCGAAGCGCCGTTCCCAATAAATACCAGACTCCAGGAACGTTTGGCCGCATGACCAGATAGAGCGTCTGAAGGAGAACTGCCTCTAGCTGTTCAAGCGGATCTGCTGTGGAATACGTAGAATCCACGTGCCGCATAGCTGCTTCCTTGAACAGCTCGCTCATATGAGTGTGGTATTGCAAGTGGTTCGTGGACGAGGAGATGGCGAAGATGATGTTCAAAAAAAACAACGGTCTTCTGAATTCCTCCGGCGTGGGAATAGATACAGAGACTCTGGCCGGGTCCTGGTCGCCTGTGAGTTGAGTCAGCATGGCGTGTTTGTACTGGGCCAACCAGGTCTGATTTTCGGGTATTATGGCGTACTCATAGCAGGCGGTATTGAAGGCCAGGTAGTCCGACGCTAGCAGGACGTTTTCGTCCCAGGCGCCGTAAATGGGAATGAAAATGTCACGAAGAAACGTCTCTCTATGGAGCACAGGAAGCTGGGAGTTGCTCTGAGCAAAGAAAATTCGAATAAACTCCATGGCAGTTTTCTTGGGCGGAAGAATCGCCGGCGCCACGTCCACAGGCACCAGTGCCAGCAGATCACTGGGTCCCAAGTTCATTCTGTTGGCTGTAAGCATCAACTTGGCAAATGTGACTCCCATGGGATTTACAGGCTCGGAGGCTACCAGTGTCAGAACCAGCGCCAGCGCTGGGCTTCCTTCGTCGCCAGAGGGATCCAAGCCGTTTTGGCGAAGAAGAGTTTCTAATCTCTGCACTTTCTCCTCTAGATGGTACACATACAGCCTGGGCACCTCTCGCCCTGTAGCGGGATCAATGCCCACACACTCGAGGCCTGCTCTTTCACATTTGGAGCACTTGGGGAAGTTCTGGTCACACTTTATCTTCTTGCTTCGGCACCGTTGGCATGCTGCTATCAGACGGGAAATGCCCACCACGGACGCGGAGCGTTCTCTATGTTTCTTTCTTGGCGGGCCGTCCATTTAGCGGATGAAGGGGGAAACTGACAAAATAAACTTATCAGAACTGGCGGAGATGGTATTTCAGTAAATGCGGAATTCTGCAAGAAGGTGACCGTTTCTCAGTGAAAGCGGCGTTTGGCGTGCTGTAAAGCAAAGAACGTTCTTCTTATGTGAACGTTCTATTCTTCTGTGAATTTGCCCCGTTGATCGTCAAATCGTGGCTGGCAATGTTTGAAAGGATCGTGAGAATGTAGAATGAGTGATCTGGGCGGATAAGCGCCGCCAGGCGAGGATATGGATCAAAGAAAGCAGATAAGCCGCTAAATCTCTCGTAATACGAACTCTGGATTGCAGAGCTGGTCTTTGGCGTACTTATCGGAATCGGGTTCTTCAAGATGAAGGGAACAATCTGCGATGTTCAGAGAAATCTCCACAAGTTCAGACTCAGATCAAAGTTTCTGAAATATTCGAAATCTGGGGCAATTTCGACCTCAATGAGCCAATGGGGTTCTGCACAGCCGCTGACGATCAGGAAGATCTCGATGGTTCTTTGTTTGTGGGAGGAAATGGGTGTGAACCTGGGGCACATTCATGCAGAGCCTCAGAGTCAAATTCAGGAACGCCACTGGGAGAGTCTTGCGGGGACGGCAGAGAGAAGAAGGCTGCATTTTTGAAAAATTTGGAATTTCTCGAGTCCGGCTGTTTTTTTCTTTTTTCGGTATCTCTTCTGGCGGCTGAGATAGTGGGGCTTTTGGCCTCGCATTCCGCTTAGAGCTTTTGCAGGTGGACCCTGAAATGAGATACTTGGTGATAAAATGAGTTTTGATAAGCTTTGGATATCTGGCAACTCGAGGTAAGTTGTGCACTTTGTCTTTGACTTCGAAGTGGTACAGGCAGGCCCATTGTCGAAAAAGCTTGTTTAGCGACTCTCGGGTCTGAATAGGGTTTGGACCTGAGAGTAGACTTATAAGGTTTGGAGGAGTTCCGAACGTCATTCAGCTTGATTTGCATTATTCGATTTATTTGCTTTACTCTTGGTTCACTGGTTAAGTTCACCGGATGGCCTTCTCTTTGTATTGGTTGGGATTTTCATTAGCTTAAGCCTGAACATCGGATAATTCTGAGTTTTCATTCTGTGTCAATCACAGCTGTCTCAAGTTAGAATTCTGAATTGCTATAGCATCCGAGGACATTGCTGACAAGGCAGCATAATCAGCCATTGTCTATTGTGTCAGGGATTAATGTTCCAGAAACAATGGACGCTTTTCGAATTCCGCTTCGAAACCAGGCTTTATTCTTGTTCCCATGTAGCCAAAGTCTATGTTCCTTCGCTGTCCAGTACAACTAAAACAGACCATAGAAAGAATACAGAGCACGAGTAATAATGTTACATCTGATTATAGAATAGTACAAAAGACATATGCAACGAGTGGCCCCAGATGGCGCCAACCGTAGAATCAAATTCAAAACTCAACTTTTAAATTGGCCACGGCCTTTTGAGAGTCCCTAAAATCTGTCCTTCTTCAGCCAGTCAAATGCTTGATACGGCTCTGCTGCAACTTGAACTTGCCCTGGAGATCGGGAATCATAATCTCGTAGTCGGCTGTAGTGGCCTCAGTATCATTGCCGTCGTCTTCAACGTGCAAAGTCGTCACCAAACTGTTCTCAAGCACCGGATACTTCACATGCTGCTCGTCCAACTTCAACTCAGCCATGATCTTAGCGTCGTGCTCCAGTTTCGAGCCTGGGAACTTGGAAACACCGGTTCCAGCAATACTGGCGTATTCAGGCGACTGCTTGGCCAAAATCAAATCGCTCCAGTTTCTCTTATTCAAGAAGTACTCGTTGTCACGGGGCGTGCCGTCTGTGTTTGACGTGAAAATAGGCACAATGTCCTCGGTAGTGTTGCGGTCGAACTTGTGAGCTTTGGTCTGTTTCTTGAGCAATTTAGGCATGACATCCGGAGGTGGGGCGTTCACAATGGCCGAGGAAATCACGTTGAAGATCAAGCGTGGATCGGTCTGTGGTGCGTCGGTGACAGTTGCGTTGCTTTGAGCAGCGTCCTTGAGAACATGAGCATTGGGGTGGTGGTGAAGCTTGGTCTTGATTCTGCCAAAACAGCCCAAATGGACGTCTCCAGAAAGAATGGTGACACGGACGCCGTGGTTTGCCCCGAATTCGATCAAACGCTTCATCAACATGTTACGCTCCTTCTTGTGGTGCTTCGAACACCAGTGGTCGTTCAAATCGTCCAAAACCTCGATACTGCCGTCAAAGTGATTGACCAAGCCCTGAGCAACGATTCCTCTGGTCGCTAATCCACGAATTGGTTTGAAGAGACGCAGGGTCAAAATCCACTCGAGCCACACCATTCTGGGGTACAAAATGGGCACACCAAGCATCACCAAAAGGTGCTTTGTTTCCGGTGTTTTGACGATTTCGGCCTCACACCGCTTGAAGATGACATCGTACGTCCCTGGGTCGACGATCTGAGAGAGACGTCTTTCGGTACGGCAGTCCACGCCCAAAAGCGAAATCTCTTTACCAAGACGCATGTACACGGAGTGGTTGCGCTGTTTGATGAACATTCCCTCCTTTTTCGGCAAAATCCACGAGGGGTCGTTGTGGTAGATTTCCTCGTCCACCAGCATGTGGTGCTGAAAGAGCATGTAGTACTTGTAGGCGACATTGCCAATCGTGGAGAAAACGTGGGACGCCATGGTCCGGTCCTTGTAGGAGCCAAAACCGTCGATAATGTCGTGGTCATCGAAGATGTTGACAGCGGGGATCTGGGCCATAGACAACGGGAACATGTGCTGGTGAGTGCCTCCATTGGTGCCCCTCCAGAAGCCCTGGCCAAACCACTCCATGTACGCTTTGAGGTAGTAATTGGCCATTTCGTCGATCATCTCTGGAGTAGTGTTGATTTTACGTTTTCTGGCCGCTGTGCCCTCATTGAGCCATGCTTGAATCAGCTCCACATGGAGCTTGATAGCGTCACAGTAGATCTGGTCTCCGCCGCCAAGCATAACGTGGTAGTGCTGTTTCTGGTGCTTTTTGAGCACATCAAGCCACAACGACAGCTTGTATTGGGAGGTGTCTGTAGCCAATGAAAAACCGTTGCATGAGAATGACATGACGTTCATGGACTGGTCGGCGCCAGGGACGAAAAACGCATGGGCGTCGTTTTGCTGGCCGTTAATTGAGTACCTGACCCGCTGCTCGTACGCCTCAAGCTGCAATTGCACTTTGAAGCGCCAGAACTGAAAACCCTGTTCACTGTGGAAGTTGGTGCCTGGAAACGAGCCTTGCTGGGGCTTCTGCCACCCCGCCGGAGCGTCTTTCTCGTCAGCAGGCCCCACGAAAAACGTCACCTCGGGCTCGACCTCCCCCTTGGTCACAAGCAAAATCAGCCCTCTCCAGTTAGGCTGGTTGTTCTCCAACAGACCAGAAAGACGAAGAATCGGGCCGCAGTGGATTTGAAGGCCGTCTTTGGTCGGCGGCTCGGGGCATTTCTCGGGCACTTCCTCGGCCGCCTGCTTTTTGTTGAGCTCAACGAACGTTTCTATGGGAACAGGGTCGAACCAAGACATGTTGATGAAGAACGAGTGAGGCGCTGCGAATGTCAGCAATAATAGATGAGGCTGCCCCACCCGGCGGGGTTCCGCAACAGCCACCACGGAGACCAGGTGATTTTTGGAAATTGAAAAAGATACGAATTTTACTTGCTCTTGCTTATTTAGGGTTTATTATCAGGCGGAATTGGCCAGGTTGGTAGAGGGTTAGGAGCTGTCATCGCGATAAGGCGGACAGATAGGCGCAGCTGGGGTTTGGTGTATTTCGAGACGCACAGAGCCGAATCCGCTGGTTTTTGGGTGGGTGAATGTTTACGGTGGTTGAAATTGGAAAAGTCAAAAAGATTTTAAAAATTCTTCGTATTCACCGTTTGGCTGTGGTGCTTTGTTTGCCAACGTGCATCTCATATGCGGCTGTGCGCTGCAGAGAAGCTTGTAATGAGAGCTCTCTCATTGGAGAAAGAGAGCGAAGAATGAGAGATAGCCCAGGCTGAGGAAAGTCAGACGACAAAATCTTGCTACTGCGGGTTTTGTGTAATTATGTGTTTGGAGAGCAAGTAAGATGGTAGGCTGAAATATTTGGATTTTTGGGAGGCTCTAGTATGTTTCCATGGCAAGGTAGGTTGCTTTTCTGTGTTCAGCTGATGGAGTAGGTCCTGGTTCGGGGTGGTGAAGTAAACTGTAGGAGTTTGATGAGTGAAAATTTTCACTGCAGCGTTCTATTTTGGGAGGCTGGTGGTAGTTCCTTTCTTAGTGTGTTCAAGATTTGCTAGACTGGACAAGGGGCTTGGTATATCCACGGCGGGTTGAAAGGATCTCCCCTTCTTCTCAATGTTAAGAGATTCAAGCACTTATACCAACGTTTTCGAGTGTTCAATACACTTGCGACGTTCTGGCCACTTGAAGTGGTCAGCTATCTTTCTGAGGAACGGCTGAATTGTTAGAATGTCTCGCCAGCATTGATACGACAACAAGATCTGCTCTATTGGAGCAAGTTGAACAAGTATCTGTTACTTGTGAGTAGCATGGACTAGGGATTTTTAAACATCTGGATTACTCA
This sequence comes from Candidozyma konsanensis, assembly GCA_030563505.1. Lineage (NCBI taxonomy): Eukaryota > Fungi > Ascomycota > Pichiomycetes > Serinales > Metschnikowiaceae > Candidozyma > Candidozyma konsanensis. The sequence continues at coordinate 23,730 of JAJMJI010000016.1, read as the reverse complement.
GTGTTTCTCTTCGAAGCTTGGAGTTGTTGTACGTCCCATTCCCATCAAGGAAAGAGATCACGATTCGACAATCTCCAAAGGTGGTGCCTGGGAGACACTGTCTCACAATTATATTTCAAGTACACATCAATGTGGCACCGGGTTAGAATCCTAATTTAAGTTACTCATACAGTTCAGATTTTGTTGTATGAAGAGCAATACTCTGAAAAATCTTTCTTTTGACGGATCGTGATTAGAATGGTTGAACTTTTGTGACGAGAAGGCAGAGATGGATTATATGATTACTTGGGAAGCCTTGATCTGAGGTGCTAAGCATCACCAATAATGAATATCGAGTATGCCGAAAGTCGAAGAATCAGTTAGATCCACGGCGAGCATATAGCCACAAGTCACTGTTGTGAATTTTGAATGCTGGCATTATTTGGTACACCACAGCGCTTGATGATCTAGTTTCTAGAGACAGAACGCCGAAGGCGTGAAGCGGAATTCCTAGAGATAAGCATCTGAGGCAGGAGCCAGGCTTTGCAGATGAGTGGTCTGATAGAAGCCACGGTGGTAGAAGTCTGTTACTGATTCTAAAGCAGCCAGAGACAGCCAATTAGCTTGGATGCAAGAGGTATCCCATTTCTTGACTGATCATAGATCAGGCCGTGGAATGCAACAGAGAGATACTTATTGCCCTCAATTTCTAAACCCTCCATACTCAATCCACTTGGCTGGCCTGGAACTTTGGCTGCGAAAAAGGTATCTCCCAGCTGCCAGTAACACCACGAAAGAAATGCACCCAATTCAGAAAGGTAGCCCAATTCAGAAAAGTCGTCGTCAATTGGCTACCACTACGCTTCTCGAAACTCAATGGCTCCAAAAACTGACCGGAATGTGCCCAAACCGGGGCGGCTTAGCAGTCGTACTACTGAGAAAACGGGACTCCAGTCTAGAGTTTGAAATTGGCCGTCGAAATAGCAAATCAAAAAAGCCACTCTCAACTTCAAACTCACCCCTAGCCACGCCGGTGCATGGAGGTGGTCACAGATAAAAGTGGCATGTTAAGTCATTCACCGTGCTTACCCCGTGTTGTAGAGATAAGCCAGGGTGCGGTAACCCGTTGTGCGTCTCCAAATACCTTCAGGGAAGATTTGGTTTTGGACGTATCGAAAAGAACTTTGTTTTTGTGGCTGTTTGGTGCTTTTGCTGACCCATTTCACTGTGAAAAGTCCCTGCAAAAAACGTACCTCTTCTGAATGCCTTGAGCAATTAATAGGTCTTTCGCGGCTATTGTGGGCACTTTCTCAAAAGCCTGCTTTGAGCCAATTGTGCCGCAAATGCCGAAAACAGAGTTTGTTAGAATTCCCCTCGGAATCCCTGGAGCCCAGTTTTTTTACCACCTCCAAAGCCCGTTCTAGTTTTTTTTTTAATTTTCAAGCCGCAACATCGTCACATGCTCCTTGGCAAACCTTATCGATCTCGTATCGCCCCGCAGTGGTCACTAGAACCCTGCGGAGAGGTCACACAGAAGAACATGAACTGTAAACAAGATTTCACCAACGGCCAACAATCAACAAAAAAATAAGCAGTTTTCGTGAATACAAGTTAATACTTCTTCCCCAGCAAAAACTAAGGTGAGAGGTGATCAAGCCATTCTGGCTGCGTAATGAGGACAATCAGTGAAGTGACTTTCCCTCTCTGTTTTGACTTTTTGGACACCTGGCGATTTAAGACCGTTCTGAGACTTCTGGGTGATTCCCTGGCGTGTTTCTGAAATTGTCGGGGGCCCGAAACGTCACTTTCTTTGGCACCCCTCTCACCCCACGGTGCAACGTAAGAGTGTAATCTCCATATGCCCAGAAAGCTGGCCGCCCAGCCCTAGCCCGCTCAGCCGCATCACTTAACCTCTTTTTCGATTCTCCTTTTATTCTTTTTTACCCATCACATTAAACTTTTTTTTGTATTTATGGCTTCATTTTTTGTCTCGGAGTAGGGCATCGTTTATTACTCGCAGATACGGTCCGAGAATGGCAGAATGTGGAGTGGCCTGAACATTCTGTGCAGAGAACACTGAAGCGACTCTCGACCGAAGAACGCTTCCGGAATGTCTTGTCGGATTTATTTTGGTTTTGGTTTTTGTAGTTTTTGACAAAACTCCTGGCTCTGCCTTCTGCTCTGTTACCCCAGATTTGGCGAGCCACAGCGAAATATTCTGCCCAATACACTGGGATCACAAAGCCGCCTAAACTCCATGCTTCGCACAATCCTCTCATCCAGCGCCTTGCTCACTTTCTATAATCTCCCCTCTGCAATTTTAGTCTTTGGCGACGAATCTCGTTGAAATCCCGAATGCTCCGTTTGCTGCTCCGAGCCGAGCCGGATCCCACAGTTTCTCCAGCACAGCTACGGCACTTTTCTACATTTGCCTGAGAAGAAGATCCAAAAAAGTGGCACAAACGTGAGCTTATTTTGCGGACTTGTCGCTCTTTATAGTCACTGTCAAGAACCTACGCTTCAGCCTCCTCAGCCTCGCCTGACATGCATGAGAACCAGCGATACTGGACCACCTCTGCGTAGATACCAGCAAAAGAGCTAAGAAAAAAAGTGCAAAGGAAAAAGAAAACCGGGGAGCCGCCCCCCTTTTATACTTTTCTCAAATCATCCCCCCTTCTCATTTCTATACCACTCCGACTAAAGGTCTGGGGTCGCAGGGGCGGTGCTAGTCTGCAGTAATGCCCAGAATTATCGTCTGTCAAGGTATAAGTAGAGAAGATTCCCCATTTGTTCGCACCGTTTTCCTATTTTCTGATTTTCTGATTTATGACCGAAGTCTCAGGCTACTGTCGAAGAGTCTCTTTCAATAATGTCCACCCGGACGACGAAGCTTCCCTGCGATTCTACAACTACTCCTTCAACGAGCCCGTGCTGCCGACAGAGCCCCGACTGTTCAATTACTCCTTCAACCACAAGAGAGTCCATCTTCCTGAACCCCCTTCGAAGCTGATTTTGAAGAACAGGCTTTCCCAGCTGCAGCTCCATGACAATGTCGCCAGGGCCCGCTCCTTGGGCGTCTCCTACCACGATATCAACGACTTGGTCGATTGTCCCCCAGAAACTGTGCCTAGACTGGAGCTAGCCATAGTGTGTCTGGACGACGACGACGATGAAGACGACAATAAGCTGCCGCACGGGCTGCTTTCGGCGCCTAGCTCGGGTGGTCGCCGCAAGTCCTACTCGGGCATGACTGACGAGGAGCTCATGGCTCTTGACCCACAGTTCAACACTCCGAAAACCTCCGATATCAACTCTTTCAAGTTTGACTCACAGCAGACCTACTATCGCAATGCTCCGCGCCGCACGTCTGTGGCGCCACCTGTAGTGTCCAAACAGGTGATCTACCCGCTGTCCAACGAGAACAATTACCCGTCCATATCGCTCACCACCAAACACGAGGACTACGACCACAACATTCTGACTGCCCGCAAGCTTTTAACTGTCTTGTCTGGCCGCAAGCATACCTGGAACTCGCTTGATTGGCTCTTGCAGACCAACAAGACCTCCGAGCCCGGCTTTCTCCAAAACGGCGACTACTTGATCGTGGCCGCCTTGGTACCCCTCAAGTACTTCAATGCCACCACACAGCGTAAAAAGAACGCTCTTGAGGACCGCCTATACAAGAAATGCGAGCATTTACTAGATTACATCTTGCAGTCGCTCCCAGACCAGCTGCTCTGCCTCAAAGTCACAGTGGAGTTCATCTTAGATGTACCGCCTGCAGATTCAATGCTGTTGAGCACCAAGAAGGCTCCAGTTATCGGCACGAAGTTTATGATCGACCATATTTTCAAGCAATACCTGCCCAACTTGGTGATCTTGGGTAACAAGAGTACGAATCTCAACTTTAAGTATCCCATGCGCAAGACTAAGACGAGTCTGTTATCATCTGCGTCTAACCCACAAAATGGTCTTCCGCTCTCGAAGTTTGTGCTGGCTCCCGCAATGTCGAGCAATGACGATCACGAGATGTACCTCATCAAGTTGAGCTCATACGTCATTAAGTACTCCCCCGTACCGGTTATAGTCGTGGGAACGCTGAACACGTTGATGCGCAAGAAAGGAAAGCAGCTGTTGGTGACATTCTCCGACCGCACGGAAGGACTGAAGGGCCTCTTGGAAAGGCCGGAAACACATAGAAAGAGCTCTGCGGCGTCATCTACATCCATCGAGTCATATTCAGGCCAGAACCCTGACGACACCAGTTTGTGCTCGCTGGCTGAGTCCCTGCAGCCCGTTAATATGTCGGGGAGGCTATCCGAGATGGAGGCATCAGAGTCTGAAACTAAGTTTCAAGACATGCTTGCGCTAATCTCTACCAGCTCGCTTGCAGAGCTGAAAGATTATCTCAACAGCATCAAGGAAAATTCGAAGGACGCTTCGCCCAAATTTAGCCGCAAAGTTCACGAAGCATACCAGAGCTACAACCACAGCCGCAGCAGCGGCAACCCAGCCGCACGCACAATGTCTAACAGCAGCGGCGGCAAGCCTTATAAGGTGAAGAGCATGATCTCGTACAGTGAAGAAGAGGAAAGAAAGAACGAGAAAAAGCTTAACGACAAGCGGCTCAAAAAGTCCGTGTCGCAATCTTCATCCGGACTGAGCAACAGTGAAAAAAAAATGAAGACAAAGAAGTCCTTTTTGCAAAAAATCGGACTCAAAAAGTCATGATGTCACGAACCCGGAAATAGGAACCAGCTGTGCTGGAATGGATAATAATAATTGGTGATTACCTTCAGTTCAAAAATGTTTTTTCTCCAGCTCCGTTTGCCCATGCTCACATGCCTTGTGACTGCAACTTCGTATTTCAAGGCATTTTGGGAGAAGCAAATGAGTGAGATGCTCGTCCGCGGAAATACCCGTTGCATGCATATTAAGCGCTAGTTTAGACTTTGGAGCGAAAGCACAGTCAGCATTAGCATTCATGCTTGACCTGTAGGTGAAGATTAGGTTGGGGCGTGGTCGTGCAAGCTTAGGTAAGTGAACGTTGCTTGGTTTGCCGTGCTTGGTTAGCAAGGGCGCCACATTCTTGTAATAACCTCTTTTTCAGTTCTTTGAGACATTTTTCACTATGTGGGAAGCTTCACGATAACGACTACTTCTAGAGAACCATTTACAGCTGCAAATGCATCGACCACATAACGGAAGATGCTAAAATTCGAAATTAGCAAATGTCAAATGAGAAAAATGAAGTCTATTTAGGGTCGTTTGCAGGGTGCACAAGCTCAAGATTCAATACCGAGCCCATAACTGTACATGTGAAACTTCCTGGTCTGTAGGTTTTAAGTGGATTTATTTCCTTGTATTGTGTGCTTCAGTGTCTTGGCTTTGTCCCGCCTGTGTGTCGATTGTTCTATTTCAATTTGACGATGAGGGTTCAAATTGGCTTTGCTAGAACCCTTTCCATGAGTTTTTAAATATGGCTAAAATCTTTCTTCCTTCTTCCTTTCGACTGAACTGAAATTATTGCATTGAAAAAGGTCGATTCTTCCGTGTCTTCTACCCTGATAGACATCAAAAGTTGCCTATCTTCACATTCCTTAATCAGCATAGCTGTTGATTTCATTCTTTTCCGAATTCACTCAACTCCATCAAAGCACCTCATCCCAAAGACTGACTTTATTCGTCAATGGAGAATCCATTGTTAGGACCAAAATTGATTGCGTGGAAAAGCCGGCTTCGGCTCTCGAGTCTTGGAGACAAGGCAAGAAATACCGAGATATCTAGCCATCTGTTTTGATAGTTTAATTTGGTCTTCTTTATATTGAGAAACTTAAAGACCAGCAGGTCCACAAAAATAAAGGTGTTATTGTACTCATAGTGTCATAGCCATTCCAGTTCCCCCCCCCCCCCCCTAAAGCCAATTTTGGTTCTTATTATTGTGGGACAGTCCAGACAGTTTGATCCAGCAAGGAACATCAGCTTGCCAGTTTACATAATGTAAGTCTAAATCTTTTTCAATTGATAAGCTTTTTCGCTGCTTCATTCGCTTAGCTTGCCCTCTGGTTAATTAGAGCCGGAATCTCAGCGGCTCCAAGCTCCTCAAATCTAACCGGATCCTTCCATACACAAAGCCAGTTTTTGAATTTTGTTTTTCAAAGACATTTCAATGCCCCTTTATCTCTATAGCTTTCCTTTTTGTTAGTTTTTTTTTTTTTTTTTCAATATCTGTATTGACTATCCATTCTCAACTCCCACCTCCACCCAATGCTCATTGTTCACAGATTTCGCAGCCACTCCAGCTTATCCTACAAAACTGAAAATACCGAAAATTTCAAAAACTATTCAAAAGCCAGTCCTAACCCATACATCCATTCCCCAAAACAGAACCCACCCAATCTCCACCAGGCAAGCCTTCAACTCACCTTTCACACCCGCACACCAAAATTCACCTCCAACTTCACCTCCAACTTCATACTACTTTCCATGGAAGCTCCGGCCCAGCCTAAAGAGGCCCACGAGGTCTCCGAAGCCGCCCTTCAGCCTGAAGCATCCACTACGGCGGCAATTGAGCCGCAGGTAGCGCCCCCAATAAAAGAAGAAGAGAAACCTCCAGGACACACTGCAAACACCACTCGTCTGAAAACGAAAGACGATGGATTGAGTGCTCTGGAGCAGAAGCAGCGGGCAGCAAACGTCAAAGTACATCCTCGGCTCAAGCCAACTCCTTTTGAGTCGGAGAACTTCGACGTGGCACCCATTGTCACCCTGGAATACCAGGTCCAAGGAATCAGCTTTGTTCAGCACGATGATCTTCCACTAAACAAGCGTGGATTCAAATACAAGCCGTGCCGGCCCAATCTGGCTTTTCCGTCAAATTTATACCTGACCACAGACTATGCTCCTCACAAGGTCAGGGTGAGCTACTTTGATAGATCTACTGGTATCGCATGCAACAACGAGATGAATGCCGTTACTACTCAACACGGCTGGCTTTCGGCACGAAGCAACGTGGGTGTTCGCGAGGGAAAGTGGTATTTTGAATTTGACATTGTCAATGCTAATAACGAGTCTGGCAAGAGCCATGTGAGGGTCGGCGTGGCCAGGAAAGAAGCTGCTTTAGAGGCCCCGGTTGGGTTCGACGGATATGGATACGGGCTTCGGGACTTGAACGGCCAGAAAATCACCCTCAGTCGGCCCAAGCCGTTTATGGAAAACGATGAGGGTTTCAGCTCGGGCGACACCATTGGCTTTCTCATTGAGCTTCCTTCGCTAGCCGAACAGAGAAACCACAACGAGCAGTTCGCTAAAGATTCCCATTCCACAAAGCGGCGCAAGAAAGCAGGCCAGTTGGCGGCAGACGAGGAAGAAAAAAAGCTCAATTTACATCTGAATATCGTACGGGACCAGATCCCCATCAAGTACAAGAACGCCTTGTATTTCGAGCAGTTTGACTACACGCCGACGAAGCAGATGGACCACTTGCTCAATCCGGTGACAGTTTTTGGCGAGAAGGCATTTCTCGAGACCGTGGACAAGCCGCCCACGCTACCGACCATTCCAAAGTCGAAAATCACCGTTTTCAAAAACGGCACCTCTCACGGCACCATGTTCGAGGATTTGTATTCGTTTTTGCCATTGAATGTGGACAACGACGCCGCAGCATCCGATGCCAATACAAAGCAGCAGCAAAACGCTGCCTACCGAAACACAGACGACGGCAGCTTGGGCTACTATCCCATGATGTCTGCGTTTCTGGAGGGAGTAGTTTCGCTCAATGCTGGTCCAGACTTCAAATTTCCCATTCCTGCTGGCTCCCGTCCATTGAGTGAGCGCTATGAGGAGAAAGTCGCCGAGGACTGGTTGTTTGATGTGCTAGACGAGGTTGAGGCCGAGTACTTGGACAGTTTCGACTGAGGCGGCAGCTCAGCCATAAACTGTTCCGAATGAAAGATTGCTCAACTGTTGTTTCAAAGGACAAATAGCTCACTATGGGTCTGCTCCGACCTTGACAAGACGCTCTTCTTCAAGAACGGTGTCGCAAGCTCCTGGACACCGGAGATCGGGTGTTTGGCGAGAAAACACCGTGAAGCACTTGTTGTGGAAAGAAACAGGGCAGCTTGACTGATCGCACTTGATACCGTAGGTGACAAGATCCCCACACACATGGCAGCCCAAGAGCTTTCCTTGCGGGTCTTCTACAGAAAACTTACCATACTTATCCACAAGGTACGTTTTGAGCTCAGCAAGCGCTGCCGTGGAAAGCACCACTCGGTTATTGGACGTGATGTTGAACCAGCCATCGTTGACGAGCTTTGCAAGGAAGTAGTCGGCATCTCCGAGCCGTAGCTTTGCCACGCTGGCCACCTGCTGCTTGGCATTGCCAAAAGGCACGCAAAACTCGAAATCTGCCGCCACAATGGAATCGATCATCTGTTTTATGGCGTCAAGCTCTGAAGGCAGATAGGGCGTACAGGCCTGGATTACGGCGTCTTGGCGGGTATTTACAAAAACATAGACCACCTCGCCCAGGACCTGGTCACGAGCTGACTCCACTTTGAAGAAGTACTTCTGGATCCGCAAATTGATATCTGAAATGTACTCTCTGGCAGTCGCTGCTGGGTCGTCTGTTTCGATGGAGAAATGCTCGGCGATAAGGCGGAATTTCTCGGCCATAACCGAAGCCGAAACCAGCCGAACCGCTCGGAGGTACGTTAGTAGCACTCTGTGGGCCTCGGTGAACTCCATTAGACGTGCCTGAGTGTTGATGGTCTCGGTGTGGGTTTTTGGATCTGGATGTGGTGTACGGGTGTAGACACCACCCAGTGCGGACTACTGGCCATTTTTGCAACCATTTCCATCACAAGACATATGCTTCCAACAACCCCAATTTTGTTCTTTTTGGCAGTGGTGCTGGCAATTGATACTCCTTGCAACCCTGCCAAAGAGTGGTCGTGCATCGCCCGCAACAGGGCCCTCTCTGCCGCAGTTTACGACTCCATGACTGTCGAACCCAGCCATTTTGAGTCGAATATGGGTCCACCAAACGTCGAATTCGGCCAAAGCGGCGCCATAATGAAGATTCTAGAACGCGGCCAGAACCCACAGCTCGCCTCCACGAAGTATATCATGTACGGCCGAGCGGAGGCCGAGGTCAAGGCCTCCCATGGTAAGTCGGTGATTTCGTCGATGTACATACAAAGCGACGATTTGGACGAGATTGACATTGGCGAGTTTTTTGGCGGCCACGCTGACCAGTTCCAGACGAATTACTTTGTCAAGGGCAACATCTCCAATTACGAGAGGGACCGGTACCATAAAGCACACGGCGATGTGACAGCCACTTACCACAAATACGCCGTGGAGTGGACGCCGGAGAGCATTATATGGCAGTACGACGGGCGGATTATTCGGAAAGTGCTCAGCCACGGAAACACCCACGGCTTTCCTTCCTCTCCCATGCGCTTGATGTTCAGTCTCTGGGTCGGTGGAGATCCAGACAATCATCCTGGCACAATTGAGTGGGCGGGAGGCGAGGCCGACTACCATGATCTTCCGTACACCATGGGCGTTCGAAACGTGCGTTTAGTGGATTATTCCAGTGGTCAGCAGTACGTTTATGGCCGTGGAAAGAAGGTGGGAGCTGTGAGTGGAGAGATCTTTGGGCGTACGAAACGGGAAAGCGGTGAAGACGAGGACTTTTCTGAAGGCCTGGATGAAGAAGGTTTTTTAAAGGAAACGGAATCAACACCTTGCTTAGAGCCTACGGATCGCACGGAGTTTGATATCGACTACGATGATCGCATGGAAAGCAAGTGCAGCAAGGCGTTTGCTCGTGTTCTGGCTTTTGCGCTTCTTTGTGTTGGTATTGCTGTGCTTAGGATTTGAGTATGGAAGGCCAGCAGGATCTCGAATGCAATTGGATTGGGGATTGAGGAGGAGGATGGTGTTGGAAATGGCAGAGGCAAGGTGCACAGGAGGGGTAGGTAGAGTAATGAAAAAAAAAAAATGCTTCGTTTGGTATGGCTAGTCTGGAGAGTCTGCAATGAGGTGGAGACTTACTGGTGTGACGGTTAGTATAAGTCAGCAGTTGGTTCAGTGAAGATGGCGAAAGACCGAGATCACTGGGTTTTGGAGTCCAGAACAAAGCAATGGTTGTGTAAATCAACGTTTTGAACATTAAAGCTATCATGTACCACCCCCAGCTTCGACTTGCGTACTTCGAGCTCAGACTTCGTCTACAACTGGACCTTAATCTCTGTAAGCCTGATTCGGGTCAATCGTAATTTCGCAGAATCTAAAAGCCCCGCCATTCCCAGCTTCTGTAGTCTCCCAACTTCTTGTATCACTATTTTTCATTAATACTGCTACCTCCAAAATGAAGCTGGCGACACCGTAAGAGCCCCATGCCTTCTCTCTGGACCCTAGTCCACCATTGGAAAACATAAAACGATGTATATTATCAAACTGCAGCGTTGTCTTGATTCTTTACTATTGGATTCAGCCGGAAAATGGATATCATGATTTCCAGGCGCTTCTCGATCATCGGTGCCTATGAAAGGACTGTGAATGAAAACCGGGGGTTTTACTAGTCATCCACAACCTCTGAAAGCTCTAGTACCGATATCCGTGTCGTCAAGTGCAAATATAAAACCGCCTCAGCACACTTACATCGTCAAAATCACCGGAACATCAACATCCACTCGAAAGCAAAAATACAACTCTTCAATCTCTATCCAAATTCTTCACTGCAGCGAAAAATCTCAATTTGTCACATTCCTTCCATATTCCCCCACCTGCAATGCTCTTAGACCGCAGCAGCGGCTAACCAGAAAACCGAAACTTTCAATCCAATTTAATTTAAAATTTCTAAACAAGTAACTTCACTTATCCTAAACATTTTCAAAACCCCCAAACCTTCTACCTGCCTTTGCACAAACCACCAATCCTCCCTTTCCCCTCCCTTGCTTATCAGAAGGTACTCCGAATGGCTGCGAAAAACGTAACCCAAAGCACCCCATATTCTCCGCCCAAAACAAAAAAAAAAAACCCTTTATCCCCAATCCAAGCCGAAATCCCACCACCCATTCCAAATTAAAAACTCCAAAACAATCCCCAAAAACCATCCCCAGATCCAAATCCCCAGCGCCCATGACCGATCATCTGACGATATCATCTGATGCCTGCACTTGCTCGGAGCGGTGCAATCCATCAAGATTCAACTTCCAACTCCACCACCATGACTTTTTCTCTGGTGAGTTTTATATCGTTTGTGACCGCCGACCCCGAGGAATTCCACAGCATCGCTAAGTGGTACCATTCCTTGGGTTTCCGCTTGGTCAAAAATTACAACAAGGTTTCGTCTGTTCCCGCCTCAGTGGTGCTTGGAATCTCCGGTGACTCGTCCAAGGAGATCTGGTTGGAGGCGTTCCCTTTGGCCAATTTGGATGACCAGGGCAATGTGGTGCCGTGGCAGGAAATGCCGTTTTACCAGGGCGACGGAACCGCCGAATTGTGCCATGGCACCATGATCAAAATCCGTCTTTCCTCGTTGGAAAGCACGAAAACGGCGCCTCAGAGCGTCGAGCTTTTTGCCGCTGACTTGGCCAGGGTCAGGGGCCTCTTGGAGAAGCTCGGGGCTGGGTTTACAGAGGAGGACGGTGCCATTGTGGCCAAAGACCCCTTGGGCAACACTATCCGCTTTTCCAACAAGGAGCTGCTTTTGAGCAACAGGGCGTTTACCTCGCAAAAGGAGTATTTGGACTACAAAATGGAGCAGCTCAACGAGGAATTGAAGCTGCACAGCCCAGCGGAAAGCACCAGCGACTTGTCTGTGGGTGAAAAAGCTAAAAAGAAGAAAATCGCCGTCATGACCTCCGGCGGAGACGCCCAGGGCATGAATTCGGCTGTGAGAGCCGTCATTCGTTCGGGAATTTACTATGGCTGCGATATGTTTGCCGTTTACGAAGGCTACGAGGGTTTGGTTCAGGGTGGCTCGCTCTTGAAGCAAATGTCCTGGGAAGACGTCAGAGGCTACCTCTCGCTTGGCGGCACGATGATCGGCACAGCTAGATGTGCTAAGTTTAGAGAACGTGCGGGCCGTTTGGCCGGTGCCTTCAATATGATCAAAAACGGCATTGATGCTCTTATTGTGTGTGGAGGTGACGGTTCATTAACTGGTGCAGACTTGTTCCGTGCCGAATGGCCCTCTTTAGTGGAGGAGCTCGTAAAGACGAACCGTCTTTCTGCGGAAGAAGTCAAGCCGTACTTGAACTTGACCATTGTGGGTCTCGTGGGGTCGATCGATAACGACATGTCTGGAACCGATGCCACGATTGGTGCGTACTCTTCGCTCGACAGAATCACCGAAATGGTCGACTACATCGACGCTACAGCGGCCTCCCATTCTCGTGCTTTTGTGGTAGAAGTGATGGGTCGTCATTGCGGCTGGTTGGCCTTGATGTCTGGTCTTTCTACCGGCGCTGACTTCATCTTCCTTCCTGAAAGACCACCCAAGCACGGCCACTGGCAAGATGAGCTCAAGGCCGTCTGTCAGCGTCACAGAAAACTAGGCAAGAGAAACACCACGGTTATTGTGGCCGAAGGTGCTATCGATGATGAACTCCAGCCCATTTCGTCTGAGGAGGTCAAGAAGGTGCTTGTGGAGCTAGGGCTCGACACTAGAATCACCATTTTGGGCCATGTGCAAAGAGGTGGCACTGCTGTGGCCTACGATAGAATGTTGGCTACTTTGCAGGGCGTGGAGGCCGTGCGTGCTGTTTTAGAGACCACCCCAGAAACACCCTCTCCTGTGATTGGTATTTCCGAAAACCAGCTTGTTCGCCAGCCTTTGGTGGAGTGTGTCAAGAACACCAAGGCTGTGGCTGAGGCCATTGAGGCCAAGGATTTCGACAAGGCCATGGGCTTGAGAGATTCCACTTTCGCTTCCATCTACAAAAACTACTTGGTCACGACAGTGCACGCAAATGGAGAAAACTTCGTTCCCGAAAGAGAGAGATTGAACATCGGTATTGTGCACGTGGGTGCCTCTTCGTCTGCTCTTAACGCTTGTACTAGAGCAGCCACAATGTACTGCTTGTCTAAGGGCCACCGGTTGTTTGCTATCCAAAATGGCTTCTCTGGTTTGATCCACACTGGCGAATTGAAGGAATTGACTTGGTTGGACGTGTGCAACTGGCACAACAAGGGCGGTTCGGAAATCGGTACCAACCGGTCTTTGCCCAGCGAGAACTTTGGCAATGTCGCTTACTACCTCCAGAGATACCAGTTGAACGGATTGCTTATTGTGGGAGGATTCGAGGCGTTCACCGCTTTGCACGAATTAGAGAACAGCAAGCACCAATACCCCATTTTCAACATCCCCAAGGTGGTGATTCCTGCGACTGTTTCGAACAACGTTCCAGGCACAGAGTACTCGTTGGGTCTGGACACCTGTTTGAACCAGCTTGTCAACTACTGCGATGCCGTGAAGCAGTCTGCCTCGGCTACGAGAAGAAGAGTTTTTGTCTGTGAGGTTCAAGGCGGAAACACAGGTTACGTCGCTTGCTATGCTGGTTTGGTGACCGGCGCCATGGCCGTCTACACGCCAGAAAGCAAAGTGACGCTTAAGACCATCAGAGAGGACTTCGAATTGCTATCACAAGTTTTCGAGGACGACCGTGGAGAAGACCGCAACGGTAAGCTTCTCATCCGCAACGAGCATGCTTCGAAGGTGTACACCACGGATCTTTTAGCAGACATGTTCAAAGAAGCCGCCAAGGGCCGCTTTGAAACGAGAACCGCCGTGCCAGGCCACGTTCAGCAGGGATTCATGCCGCTGTCGATGGACCGAGTGTATGCGGTTCGTTTTGCAGTCAAGTCGATCGAGTACATTGAAGATTGGAGCAAGCGTGTGTTCAATGCAGCGGAGCACACGCATCACCACAGCGTGAACAACATCAAGATGATCGATTTCATGGACAAAGAGGAGCAGCTGTCGGTGGTTATTGGCGTGCAGGGAGCGAAGGTTGGGTTCTCGGACATCAACGATTTGTTTGACACCGACACGGACGTGAAGTTGAGAAAAGGACGCACGATCCACTGGAGCAGGCTCGAAGAAGTGACCGACTTGTTGAGCGGGCGGTTGTTGCTCAGAGAGGGCAAGGCGACGCATTAGACAAAAGAGCATCAACGATACATACATTACAATGAAAGCAACGTTAGTAAGCATTGTAGGCAACATAGCAGCGCAAATGGTGAGCGGGGCACTTATATTGATAGTGATGATGCTGAAAAGTCCGAAAGAGATCAGGCGCTTGAGTGACCCTGACGATCGGAGGCTTTTCAGAGGTAGCAGAAGCAACAGCGAAGATCGGCGCAGGGTTGAAGACAGATCGGTTTCTAGAACATAGGCATGTGGATCCAGGCATGTCCAGGGCATGTCCAGGGCATGTGGATCCAGGAGAGAAGGCTGAGGCGGGACTGTTAATCACAGACACAATGGCATGATGACAAACGAGGGTAAGAAGGACAATGAGAAGTTGGTGAATGACAATGTGGTGAGTGACAATAGAAAGAGGAGAAGTGACAATGAAAAAACGGGGACAACGAGCAACGAAAAAAGCGTGGAAAAAATGAACCCTGGAGGTGCGGCGGGATCTGAGGAACGTTCTGGGGCAATAGTTGCTAAGGGTCCAGCGCGGCGCAGCCATAATGGCGCCGATCAGGGTTTCCGCACTGAACCAACATCGGAGATCTGCCAACCGCTTGAAGTGATTAACCGCTTCAATAACAATCGCTTCAATTACGGTGCCTTAATTACGGATCCCTTGTTACTTTTGCCTTTTTGTTGCAAATGCAGACAACCAAATCCCTCGTTGAAGGGAGGCAAGCGAAGCCGAAACCCGCAATGCGTGATGGTTTGTTCCCTGGACGGGCCTTCATTGTGTGGGCGCTTCGCTGGCGTCTTCGTTGCTTCGGGGCCGTCGGGGTTCATGGGGCGCGGAAGCCTGAGCCAGGCGCCTGCTTGCAGCCGGGAGGAGGGCTAACAGAAAAAGAAACGCAGCGAAGCCAGCGAAGCGTAGTGGAGTAGAGCGTAGCGGAACGGAGCGAAGCTTACGTTTGGGGAGCCCTGAAATAAAGCTTTGGGAAGGGCCTAGGAATTTTGCCAAGGAGGAAACGAAGGATAGAAGGATAGAAGGATGAAGGAGGAAACGAGGGATGGAAGGCCGAAGGGAGAAGAAAGCCAGGGGAGGGGGGGCCGAATTGCTGTGGTTTTGCTGTTTGTGGCCTCTGGCTATGGCCTGACCTCGCCGATTCAGCGCCAGTGCAGGGTCTTGTGATTTGGCTGGCTATTTGGCACACTGCGGGAGATAAGCGTCTACGCCTGTGCGGCGCAAGGTTGCTGAAGCGGTCCAAGTGGAAACGAGCGACAGACGTTGGCCACATTCAGGAACGGGAGTTAAGGAGCAATTGATGAAGGATGCAGTTTGTCAAAGCAAGCAAATTGAAGGAGGGAATGAGATTTAGTTCTGTGTCTGCTGTCTCAGACATGGTCCACTACGGCGAAAAAGGAACGAACCAGGCCGGCCAGGTGCGGTAGCGTTGACGCAAGGAAGCCCACAGACTTGTGGGGCAGCCCTTTTGACGCTTTTACGAATATAACGCCTGAGCGAATTTGACGCTTTTAACTCAGCGGCCAGGCCTCGTTGCTGGCGGCTCTGTGCTACAAATCGAATGGTTATTTCAGCAGATTTGCCCGAGCAATGGAAGTTTGCTCTGCGTTGGTTTTGAGAATCGTTGGCTTTGGGCTCTGCAGCGTGGATGACTGCATCGCCAGGGCAGCGCTGGGAGATGGAGGTTAGGCAAAGTGGAGGTAATGTGAGGTTGCCGGAGTTAGGGCAGGCGAGGTTTTGGCAGATTGAGGTTTTTGTTGGTGTTGGGTCAATTGAAGAATCGTCAGTGTTGGGTCTCAGCGTACACAAATACGTTAGGGCTCTCGGGGATGAATATGAGAAATGTGCTGAATAATCACGTAAATTGCTCATTCAAGCGTGTGTGTTACTTCAGAAGAAGCATCTTCTTCTAACTGTCAGTTCAATGAATTGAGGGTGTCATTAATCTCCCTTTAGACTCGGCTTTTTTAGATCCCAGCCAACAATCAAACATACAAGAGAGATTGCTATTTTTTTTTTCCTTGTCTGGCTTTGCACTTCTGGGAGAAACTTTAAGTGGTTCTCTAATTTTTCTTTGTGGCATCACTGGACTTCTCTGAGACTTTGAATATTCTGGAATCCCCGGCAACAAGCTAATCCTGTCAGATCGCCGCCACAATACCTTGGGTCTGGAGTTTGTGTTGAGTGAATTGGGACAGAAATATTGTCAGAGTCGAATTGGAGATACCGGTGGTCAATGGAGGCATAGAGGTGGGTTGGAACCACCAAAGGCAGCACAGAGCTACAGGCGAACTGAGAACTCCAGTGGCGAAATGTAACATTCCTGACTGCTTTGCGTTCCAATTAATACAGGGGCACATTTGGCAAAAAACCAGGAGTTCTACTTTTCTTAAACCTCCAAAGCAACAATCCTACCATTAACCACTCCACGCCCAAACCCAGCGGCTCCCCTCCCAAGAAGTAAACCGACCTCCCCACCTCTTCGATTACGCTTTCTGATTCACTCTTCAATCCACCACCCGGCTCCGTTTAATCAATTACGTTCCAACTCTCTTCTAAGTCTACTAAGCCTGGACATCCCACCCTAACCAAATCTCCCAATTGGGGCTCGATGCAAATGCAGCGAAAACTTTACGCCACGAAGACTTCGTCATTTTCTTCGGACCCGTCCGTGCCGAAAACTTTTCACCTCTTCTACGCTGCCGCCTGGGGCTTGGGTTCAGGCGGAAAGACGCTTTTTTTCGCAGCCCTGCCGCAAGGTCTAATTCGTCGCGGCTATACGGCGAGGTCTTCGCTGAAAATTGGGCTTTTTTTGCCGATTGGATCGCCAGCAAAAACACTCGGTGTATACATTTTCAAAACGTTGCTTTCGTCACAGATTTAAATTCGCTTTGGAGTTTTTGTGGTTTCGTAGACGCACGGAACGAATAGTCCCGCTAGCGTAATTTGCGTCCACGTCGAATCTACGCTTTTTTTCTCTGTGCCTGGCCACTCAGCACTGGGCTTATTCAGTTTCTTCCCTGATCCGGCCAATGCCGCCAAACGAAGCCGCTAGGGCAATTCTATGGAGCGTTTTGCGCAACCAACCACCATGCTTAGTCTTGAGGGTGAGATTTGTATTAGCAGCACAGAAAATTATGAAAACCCTCTACAAACGCAAACTCTTACAACCTACTGACGCGAAGTCTAATATCATAGCCCTCCTTATTAGCCTCGATTACGTACCCATACACTAGGAGTAGCCGTGGCAATGGAGAAAAAAGATTGTTGTCCTGCATACATGCACACGCTGCTGCGAGTGCTGTGCGAACCTCATGCAGCCTGAGCGCTGGAGGCTCATGTGGCAGGACGCTTGACGCGCTGCGACGCACCCACCCTGCACCAGACTAGGGGAGCAAAAGAGCAGGCCCATACGCACTCCCATGCACGTCCGACGCACACCCAGACGCACCACTCAAAATCTCTCGAGAACCGAATCTTAGCCAGAAAAAAAAAACCATAACGTCCCGTGCGTACCACTTTTCTTTCTAGCGCAACAAGAAAGCGGGTCATCTTTCTTTCCAACCTACGTTTTTTCTATACATCCCAAGGCGAAGGCCGCTTCCTCAGGCCCCCCCATCCCGTCACACCCTTAAATCCAGCTTACAACCGTTTTATCGTCATCGAAGGCAAGAGCAACTAATCCGTGAAATACACCCCTAAGGGGCTCTTCCCACCGCCAATCGACAACTACTTAACCTCCTTTTCTCCCCGGGTCCTCCATATCTCGGCTGAGGCCCGCAAAAGCTCAAAACCACAACCTGCCCAAAATCACATCCCAAAACCCCTACAACCAAAACCGCCCAAAACCTACCGCCGATGTCATGACGCCCAAGCTGGACCCGCCCGTGAAGAAAAACGCCTTCGTGCACAAGCTTTATGGCATGCTTAACAACCCCAAGTTGGCCCACCTCATTTGGTGGACGGGGCCCGACGACTCAAACACATTTGCCTTGTACCCCAGCAAGGAGTTTGCAGACGCGCTTCTGGACTACTTCAAACACGGCAACGTGGCCTCTTTTGTCCGCCAGCTTCACATGTACGGCTTCCACAAGATCCTGGACCCGCAGCTGGCCTACCACGACAAAGACCTGCCCATCTGGGAGTTCCGTCATCTGCTGGGCAAGTTCAAGAAGAACGACGAGAGCCTGCTCGTGTACATCAAGCGGCGCCTGCTGCTGAACCTGCTGCGGAACTCCCTGGTTCTCGAAAACGAGAATAGCCACCGTTCCTATGACCAGGCGCCGTACAACCACCCCAAGCCACAGCCGTACCAATACTACTACCACCCTCAGTGGCAGGCTCCGGTCTCGATTCCCTTCCCAGGGCCTCCGCCCCATCCCAACAGAATGCCCAACGGGCCCACGTCCAACCCAAATCCAATCCAAACCCCGGTCCCCGGCCCCTACCCTATAGAACACTACCACCCTGTGATTCTTCCTCCACCCACACCCAAGGAAAAACCGGCCAGCCCGTCCCCCAAAAGGCAAAGACGCTCCCACGAGGAGGTCAGCTACCATGTGGCTGAACCGCCGCTACGCTGCTCCCACCTGACTTCGCTGCTCCCCACATATCACGAACCAGCGAGAGTTGAGGAGCCTCCACACTTCAGAAAACCGTGGGATCCACCCCAGGACAGGCGCCCTCGCCACCCTTCCTTGCTTTTTGACCCTTTGGCGCCGTCCCGCAACTCGGAGCCCATCAAACTCCCGCCTTTGGGCTCCAGTCCTCCAGCACAGTCCATTCCACCAGGGACAAGGCCCTCCCTCTCATCAGTTCCCATCAGAAAGTCCGTTTACGATAAGCTTCGGCCGCTGGTGATCGAGCTTCATGCCGCAGGCCACTCAAGCGGTCTGCGGACGTTCGACTCTTTGGGTCTGAACCTGCTGCTGATTTTCCTGGCTTCCCTGTCGATCTCGTCGCTTCTGAGCGGCGGCAGGTCATCCTTTGGTCTGATTTCACATTTGATCGAAGACCGCAAACCGCTGCTAGCGCCTCATGAACAAGCGCTGCCGCAAATGCATCACTCTGGCGTCCTGACGATTCTTGAAGAACGAGAAAGCAGCGACCAGCCCGTGCAGCTGCTGGTGCCCATTGAGCCCACTGATGCCACGGAACCCACAGAGAGCTCGGAAACGCCGAAACCCCAAACGCCGAAACCACAAACGCCGCTGATCAAGCTGAAGGTGCTGTATTTGTTGGGAGACAGCGGCAGCAGCGACGTGAAGACAGAACCACAGGACGTGGGCAATCAGGCATAAGTTTGGCA
This sequence comes from Candidozyma konsanensis, assembly GCA_030563505.1. Classification (NCBI taxonomy): domain Eukaryota; kingdom Fungi; phylum Ascomycota; class Pichiomycetes; order Serinales; family Metschnikowiaceae; genus Candidozyma; species Candidozyma konsanensis. The sequence continues at coordinate 4,269 of JAJMJI010000016.1, read as the reverse complement.
TTAATCTATTCTACGGTGAAGCGGTCGATCTATTGCATGAAGTTTTCAAGGACTAAAGATACCGAAGAGCCTGTGCCATCGGCACGACGAGCATTAGTGGTACGATTTCTTGGTACGCCAATGTTGCTAGCATTGGCAGCGCCATCGACAGCGAATCTACTTGCAATCGTCCATTGATTGGACGGTAGATGGTTTTACAGATCCAAACCTGGGAATGTTCAGAGCCTGATTCTCCTACTGGATGATCTGAATCGGCCCTCGACAAAGGTTCCCAGCAATTGCGCCGCCAGTGCCCGACTGATGCCCCTGATCCCACCACGAACTTCCCACATTAGCTTTCATCGTGTGCAGTGTTCCCACATCACATAGACAACGAGCGAACTAAGTTCCACATTGATACCTTATTTCGCCCCAATGCCATTGGCGCCAGCCACGTGAAATCTACAAGCCCAGCCTTGCATCCCCAAACCTTGACGCCACAAACTATGCCTCCTGGCTTGAATTAGCGCAAACGCAACAAACCACAAAGGCCCCCAGACAAAGATTGCTTGCATTCCCGAGCCAGACGAGCGACAGCCAACAGTAGCAGGCGACACAGGCGAGGCATTACCAAGAAGACCCATGGAGTACTCGATTAGTTCCATTTTTGGTATGAGCAGGACTCTGCCCTTTTGGGAGATGGCAAGGGAAGTTGCGGCGGCCGTCATAGGACGTCAGCCCAGATTGAGCTGATCGTTTGGTTTCTCTACAGGAGGCAGGCATGGGCGCGTGATCCTGACGTTTTTGCGGCTGCAAAGGAAACACATTGTTGACGTTAGACGGAAGAGGATGTTTGGGAGTGGAATTCGGCGGCTTGTCGAAGCTTAACGAGACCCGCCCAGGCTCCCAGGCTGAGGCATGCATCATTGTTCGCTGCCTGTTTCGGGTCAATGCAGGCAGCCATTTATCGAACGTCTGGATGCTTCGCTCAGGGCAGTGGCCTGATTTCTGCGTTTTTCTGCGCTTTAGACATGCGCCAGCATGCGCCATTCCGCGCCGACTTTAGCAGCGCAGGCAGGTCAGGAGGGCAGGCAGGCCGGAGGACGGTGCCCAGGACGTGAATATTATTACTGGAGAAGCGGACGGAGCGAAGAGGGGAGAAGGTTGCGTTGACGTGGGAATATTTTTCGTCGCCAGGGAAATTATTTACGTCAGCCGCGAGATCTCTCCAGCGGCAGCAGCTGGCAGCGATGTGTTCTGCGCCGACCTGCAGCGATATTCTTCACACTGGGCATGACATTTTTTATCCCGTTAGCGATATTTTCTGGGTGGTTTTCCCATGCAGATATTATTCGCCAATTTTTCATTTCACTGGTCGCAGTGTCGCCAGATAATCTGGCAGCCGCACAACGAGTAACGACCTATTCAAAACGAGACAACGATTTACAGAGAGATATAAGATAGCGAAAAGACATTAATTTATTGGAGAAGCGTAAACGCCGTAGAGCCTCACCTGAAATTTCAACACAAATTCAACTCAACGCCCAACGCCCAACGCCCAATGCCCAACCCCTCCAACGCCGCTTGAATCAACGCCACTTGAAACCACCCCACCGGCTACAAGTGCCGGTCATGCAGAAGCGTGTCTCATGACGTGGCCCTGATGCATGGAAGAAAAGCAGCCCAGCAGAACCCACGACGTGTGTGATATAGCCGCCTTAACTGAAGAAAGATGGAGCGCCGGTGTTCCGCCGCACAGCGGTAGAAGGTCCTGCCAACAAGCTCCCGAAAAGTGGAGATACTGCCGCCAAGCAGCCAGGGGGACCGGGGACAGGACCAGCAGAAGAGAATGCAACAAAAACCATTGTTTCGAGATCCACATGTCGCTGGCGTCGTCACAGGCCAGCGTTGCGTTTTTGTGGTTCCGATGTCACTGCAATGTCAAAAGCTGGAGGTTGCTGCAGAATGCTGAGCGTGAGAAATATACACTTAAGGTTTGAGCGATGCTGGACCTGGCTTGACTTGGTTTTTCAAAAAAGCACCAATCAAATCCGTCTTGCTGTCCTTCGCTTGCCTCTTCTCTCGCCGTCGTCCCGCTCGCTAAAGCTTCTCTAACTCGCCTCGCTTGGTCTCGGTATTGTGCCGCCGAGCTTCTTAAACGAGTTGCGTCTTTTCCGCGAGCCAGTTAGACCCTGCCAGGACCGTGCAGAGGAAGCTTTTGCCGTGATTGTGACTTTTAGTGCCGGAAGCCCGAAGGGCTTTCTGCTGCTCTGGCTATCGGTGAGATCCAGGAGGCTGCGTTGGAGGCTGGCCTGGGCTTTGGAATTGGCGATGGGGAATTTTTCTCTATGTCGATGCAACGTTGCTTTTTCCACTGAGCGAATAGCCTTTGAGAATGCGGTCTGTGCACCCTGGCACTTGCTGAACCTTCTTTCATGCGCCATATTTAGTGCCTCTCGCTTAAAGTTAGGCCCCACATGCCATCCACCATGGATCTGTTGCGTGTCGAACGAGAGTGGGCGGCGGTTTCTGGGATACTGATTCTCCAAAATTCTTCAATATTGACTTCTCTTCAGATTTAACTTTTCTTCGCTTTTGACTTTTCTTCGGTTTTGACTTTTCTTCGGTTTTGACTTCCCTCAGTTGTGACATTTTCCCATAAAACCCTTCGTTCTCTTTAACCTTCAGATGCCATGCACCGAATCAAACGCCACACAGCTACCCTTTGGCGGGACCCCACTCTACTCAAACGGTGTCGATCTGGATCTTGGCACCTCCAGCGACCCGCCTCAACGTCCAAAAATCCACTCTTCACAATCCAATAATAGCCTAATCAAGCATTGTCTACCCAAAAGGCCTCTTCTTTCGCAAAACACGATATCCCTGGCGACGCATCGTGACCAAACAATGGCTCAAAGAGACCGCTTAGTCCTGGCAGCTGTACGCCAAGGACAATGCAAACTAGCACAATGGACCCATGGCGGCCATATTGTCGCGGACAAAAGTCAAAAGCCGACTATGAACACGGGCCATTGTGGGGTCTGAATGCTCGTGATGAGAGCCATTTGTCTCGTGGCTTTTTTCGTTGAACTTCTGTTGGAAATCTATTGTTGGGTGAGAACGGTAAGTTCTTGGGCCGATGGTCACACAAGCCAAAAAACAGCGGGTTTGGTGAATAGAAATATGCTAGTCGAAGAGCTAAAAGCCGCTTGTTCGTGCTTGGTCATGCGACTTCTTTCCGGCTATGATCCATCTTCTGACATTGAGCGTGGTTTCGTTGCATTTCATCAAAACGGACGCTTGGACAATTTTGGGGCCTTTTTCGTGCTCCGCTGGGCGCTGATCTTGCGTTCTTCCTCGTCACTGTCCACTTCTTCTTCCTTCACAGGCTTCGGTTTCGGTTTCTCTTTTTTGCCTACTTGATCCAAAAACTGGCTCCGTTTTTTCTGCACTTTGCCAGGACCCTTCTTCTCCCTATTATTAACCCTCCCACGGCTGTCGTTTCTCATTTTGTTGATCAAGGCGGTCATGGCTTTCGTGCCTGCCTGGTTCTGGCGATTTTCTTGTATTTTCAACTTTTGCGGGTCCTCTTCGGGATTCACAAAGTCAGATATCGTCTTCTGTGCCTTGTCATCCTCCTCGAGCTCGTAGAGCCCCAGACCAGTGGAGAGAATCGGGAGATTTAGAAAATCCTCTCCTGAAGGTCTCTCTGATTCCGTTTCTTGAGACGGAAGCCAATTGGCCACTTTGTTGCTGGATTCATTGAGCGCTAGCTGGAAACGAAGTTGGAAAGCCTCTTTCTCCTTGATTTCCTTTCTTCTATTCACCTTGGACATGTAGAGTAAGTAGTTGAGTTTCGATGAGCATCGCGAAATGTGGAGTCCAAAAAAAATGCGCAAGCCCGGAATCGAACCGGGGGCCCAACGATGGCAACGTTGGATTTTACCACTAAACCACTTGCGCAGAGCTCCGAGACGGGGAATTGAACCCCGGTCTACCGCGCGACAAGCGGTAATTCTAGCCACTAAACTATCTCGGACTTGTTGAAGAAGTTGTGCATATGAGCGGTGTTGAGATGTTGGATTATGTGGGTCACGTGGTTGAAAGCACGTGACTGTACACAGGTAAAAGATGGAGAAAGCACGATCGAGTTTTAGTGACTTCGGTCACCTGCCATTCAAAAAGAAAAGATCTTTCCATCAATTGCCGTAACTTTGATAACTACACATCGTTATACGGCATGCTAACACACATTTACAATCAATGCCATGTATCCAACTACTGGTGGAA